>CM035429.1:139963410-140025910 GCA_020310875.1 Ceratopteris richardii
TGCAAAAAACCTTCAGAGAGCACCAATCAAGGTTCGAGAATTCCATAAGAGAAATTTAATGAAGTCGAGACCAAATAACATGATCGCTCCTCGTGGAACTTGTCACTTGAGGGGGAGGTCATGTCATGGACAAAGGAAACCATCCTGAACCTTAGATTCCATGTGAATCCTATATCTCATGAGTAGTTCAGAATTAGGAGAAACCAATGCTTCCATTGCATCCCGAACGTGCCAAAACCCTAAGATCGACTGTCTATTTGCTAAATTCTGACATTCTGAGGTCCTGATCGATTTGCTGACATCATTGATGACATCATCAACTCGCAACCGCCTTGGGAACCGCCATTGGAAACCTCAATCTTGCCAATACCAGTCTTGGGAGCTCAAGGAGTCGTGACCGCCAAGTAAGTACTCTTCAAGTTCCAGTTTTAGTTCTTGTCTTGTTCCTTGTTCTAGTCTAGTTCTTGGACATCCTATCTTGTCCTCTTGTAATCTCGTAGTACGAGATCTTGTCGAGTTCTTTCTTGTATCTAGTTCATCTCCGAGAAGGGAGTTCTTGTAATCCAGATATCTTGTCTCATACTTACGATCCCGGGTCGTGGGATCTCCCGTATATCTCTAGTCGAGTTATTCATACCTATCAGTCCCGGGTCGTGGGACATCTTGTATCAGTCACGTATGCTTGTATTGTTTTATGGGTGTTCTTGTTATCAGAAGTGTATTTCCGAAATCTTGTCTACTGTAGTCAGAGAGCACAATCTAGTGCTCCCCTGACAAAAGGAGAATAGAGCCAAATTCATTGTGACGTGACATAAGCTAAAGAGGCCTACCACAACAAACATGAATAATTCAAAGAAGACTTCATCTTTTAATACTCAAGGTAAGCATCTTGTTCAAGTGGAAACCCAAAGGAGGCGTTAACCCATCCATTGGGAGAGGTTCCTGATTTTATTAAGCAGGCAAAAAGACTCAGTTTGTGTTTTCGTTTCGGCGAGCAATGTCATTGGACATATGAATGCCCGAAAAGGCAATCTTTTGGCATGCACAAGAGAAGGTGATAAACATCATTGAGGAAGGTGAAGCAATTGACAAAGAAGATGGAGGAGGTAAGTTCCCTAACTCTATTTTACATTGCATGGTGACTAGTTCTTTTCCAAGGGTATGATTTCTATGCATAAAGTGAGATTTTTGATCGATCCAGGTAGTACTCATTGTTTTCTACGTAATTACGATTTTGGGTATGCTTTCTATGCATAAAGTCAGATTTTTCGTCGATTTGGGTAGTACTCATTGTTTTCTATGTTTCAAGTTGGTATAGATTTTACGTCTTCACAATTATGCATTGGAGGTTAGTGTGGATGCTTTGAAAGAGGAAGTTTATTGAAGGGCTTCGTGAGGAGCTTTGTTATAAAGTGAAGGGATCTGGATGTAATGATTTCTTGGATGTTGTAGTGATGGCAAAAAATTTCGAGAAGACAGAGAAGTTCAATATGCAAAAGGAGAATAGAGCCAAATTCATTGTGACGTCACATAAGCCAGAGAGACCTTCCATAACAAACATGAATAATTCAAAGAAGACTTCATCTTTTAATACTCAAGGTAAGCATTTTGCTCATGTGGAAACCCAAAGGAGGCGTTAACCCATCCATTGGGAGAGGTCCCTGATTTTATTAAGCGGGCAAAAAGACTCGGTTTGTGTTTTCGTTTCGGCGAGCATTGTCATTGGACATATGAATGCCCGAACAAGAGAATCTTTCGACGTGCACAAGAGAAGGCGATAAACATCATTGAGGAAGGTGCAACAATTGACAAAGAAGATGGAGGAGGTAAGTTGCCTAACTCTATTTTACATTGCATGGTGACTAGTTCTTTTCCAAGGGTATGATTTCTATGCATAAAGTGAGATTTTTGATCGATCCAGGTAGTACTCATTGTTTTCTACGTAATTACGATTTTGGGTATGCTTTCTATGCATAAAGTCAGATTTTTCATCGATTTGGGTAGTACTCATTGTTTTCTATGTTTCAAGTTGGTATAGATTTTACGTCTTCACAATTATGCATTGGAGGTTAGTGTGGATGCTTTGAAAGAGGAAGTTTATTGAAGGGCTTCGTGAGGAGCTTTGTTATAAAGTGAAGGGATCTGGATGTAATGATTTCTTGGATGTTGTAGTGATGGCAAAAAATTTCGAGAAGACAGAGAAGTTCAATATGCAAAAGGAGAATAGAGCCAAATTCATTGTGATGTCACATAAGCCAGAGAGACCTTCCATAACAAACATGAATAATTCAAAGAAGACTTCATCTTTTAATGCTCAAGGTAAGCATTTTGCTCAGGTGGAAACCCAAAGGAGGCGTTAACCCATCCATTGGGAGAGGTCCCTGATTTTATTAAGCGGGCAAAAAGACTCGGTTTGTGTTTTCGTTTCGGCGAGCATTGTCATTGGACATATGAATGCCCGAACAAGAGAATCTTTCGACGTGCACAAGAGAAGGCGATAAACATCATTGAGGAAGGTGCAACAATTGACAAAGAAGATGGAGGAGGTAAGTTGCCTAACTCTATTTTACATTGCATGGTGACTAGTTCTTTTCCAAGGGTATGATTTCTATGCATAAAGTGAGATTTTTGATCGATCCAGGTAGTACTCATTGTTTTCTACGTAATTACGATTTTGGGTATGCTTTCTATGCATAAAGTCAGATTTTTCATCGATTTGGGTAGTACTCATTGTTTTCTATTTTTCAAGTTGGTATAGATTTTACGTCTTCACAATTATGCATTGGAGGTTAGTGTGGATGCTTTGAAAGAGGAAGTTTATTGAAGGGCTTCGTGAGGAGCTTTGTTATAAAGTGAAGGGATCTGGATGTAATGATGGCAAAAAATTTCGAGAAGACAGAAAAGTTCAATATGCAAAAGGAGAATAGAGCCAAATTCATTGTGACGTCACATAAGCCAGAGAGACCTTCCATAACAAACATGAATAATTCAAAGAAGACTTCATCTTTTAATACTCAAGGTAAGCATTTTGCTCAGGTGGAAACCCAAAGGAGGCGTTAACCCATCCATTGGGAGAGGTCCCTGATTTTATTAAGCGGGCAAAAAGACTCGGTTTGTGTTTTCGTTTCGGCGAGCATTGTCATTGGACATATGAATGCCCGAACAAGAGAATCTTTGGACGTGCACAAGAGAAGGCGATAAACATCATCGAGGAAGGTGCAATAATTGACAAAGAAGATGGAGGAGGTAAGTTGCATAACTCTATTTTACATTGCATGGTGACTAGTTCTTTTCCAAGGGTATGATTTCTATGCATAAAGTGAGATTTTTGATCGATCCAGGTAGTACTCATTGTTTTCTACGTAATTATGATTTTGGGTATGCTTTCTATGCATAAAGTCAGATTTTTGATTGATTTGGGTAGTACTCTTTGTTTTTTATCTTTCATATTGGTATAGATTTTAGCAATACCCTTAAATACATGGATATCGATTTGGAGATGGCCAATGGATGACTATACTATACAAAAGGATATGAAAATCTTGCATTTACTTTTTTAGATGGATATTTTTCTAGGAGTTTCATTTGATTGAAATGAAATAGTGAGATGCAATTGTAGGCATGGACTTACTAGTTCAAAATTTTACAACGATTGATTGTGAACAAAGTACATCCACTTTAAGGCTAGATGGTGAATCTATCCACATTCTAAGTGATGCCCATAATCTTAAGCCTATTCTCATTTATGCCATGCAGATAATTATATGTATATATGATGGCTGCAAAACATTTGTAGTGTATGTGAATAACTTGCATGCAGAAGATAATGATGAAAAGCTTACGAATTATGTGGAAAATCCTTTGAAAGAATATGCAGATGTAGGTCTTCAGTATACCTCCACCTAGGAAGATAGAGCATGCTATTGACCTCTATCGGGGGGAGCGAACCATATTTCAGAGCATCATATAGATTTAGCATAGATGAATTAAAGGAGCTCAAGATTTAATTAGATGATCTTTTGAAGAAGGGCTTAATAAGACCGAGTGTTTCACCTTAGGGAGCACATGTTTTATTTTAGAAGAAGAAAGATGGCTCTTATAGATTATGCATTGACTGTAGGGGATTTAATAAAAGAACGATTTAAATAAGCACCCACTCCCTCATAGGGGTCGGCTTTAATAAAAATAATCAAAGGTTTTAAGGATCTTCCAACAAATGAACCTTAACATACACACCTTAAGACTCAAAATTAGATGAATGAGAAGTAGAGAGAGAATACACAACTTGTCAAAGTGTAACATTAAGCTGAATGCTTACCTATACTATCTTAATATTGACTGTCGAAGTACATTTTATGTAATAATTACAAAACTAAATGTGTGGCTGAATGTAGATACAAAACGTGAATCTAGGCAGAATTTCGGAATCTAGATACAAGAGTTTGTTCATAAAGTGCCTAAAAGATATGAAGAGTGTGTGCATGTGAGTTTGGAGTGAATAGCAACTTGAGAATTGTTTGTACAACAAACCCGAAACTGAATAACAAGAACGGTTTCTCCTTGTGTATCAACAGAGGAAGAATAACATAATATAGATTTGCTACTCACTAAATCAGCAAGAGCTGAATGGTTGGCTCCAAAATCTCCTCCAAAGCTGCACCAAAAGTTAGGACACATCTCCTCCAGAAGTTAGTAACCTCCAACCTTGAATGATCCTTGAGTTGGATGCTCAAGTGATGCTAGAAGTTGTTGGGGTAAAGCCCTAAATGACCCCTTTATAGTGTTACATGTGTATAGGCCTATTTATAAAGGCTAAGTCACTTATTCTTTATTTTTTTGGCCCAAGTTCAATGTGAACTTGGTCAACCCTAAAAAGGGTTCTATATAACATAACTTAATAACACTTTTGGCCCTCTCACTTTTAGAGCAGCCACCTCCAAAGCTGGTGTACTCTCTCTCTCTCTCTCTCTCTCTCTCTCTCTCCCCCTCTAAGCTTCGCCTTCATTTCTGCCCAGTGCCTCCATCTTTGAGGCACATACGTGCGATCTCTATCCCTCAACACCACATCTGAACCCTAACAACTGGTAGCAGAGCTGATTTAGGGTTTCAGACTGCGGCGCAAGTGCTGTACAACAAAGAAAACCCCACTTTTCGTGATAATCTTCGATTTCATCGCGAAGAAAGTTGCTTCGGGGCCAAGACGATCACTTTGGGAGTCTCAACAACCCAAAACAGGCTGTTTTCAGGTGTTTTATAGGTCTAAATAGGTGTTTCACAGGTCATAACAGCAATACACAGGTCTAGAACCTTATCTATTGATTTGTGGCAAAAGAAATTGCTTATGTACAGCAATTTGTGGCATTTTTTTGAGAATTTCAGGAATTTCTGAAGCAAAATTTGGAGCTTTTGCTCCTATTTAGTTCTAAAGGCTTCGTTATAGCTTTATGTATGCACATTGAGGTCAAAAGAAGTCAAATTTGTTGATTTCGAGCACAAATTAGCTTGCTGGATTTTTCTGCAAAAAATTTTCAGAAAATTTCAGATTCTGATTTTGTGGTCCACTCGGCTCGATTTTACTCCATTTTGCTCCTACAGGTGTTTGAAGCTGTTGTGCACTACTTTTAGAGGTGGTGCATTGATTTTGGTGCATATTTGTGCATCGTTGTTCTCAGATATGAAGAATCTCTTTGAGATTCGCCGCTTTGAGGGCACAGGATTTGATCTTTGGAAGGAGCGGATTCAGGGAATTCTCTTCCTCAAAGATTGTGACAGGGCATTGGAAGCAAGAAAGCCAAGAGACATGTCAGATGATGCGTGGCATAATCTGAATAGAAAGGCCGTTACTTACAAGGAAATTAGTTGGCATGGAGTTGGATGAGTCCAAGAGCGCCGAAGAACACTTGTCTCATTTTACAGGTACTCTCTCACAGTTGCGAGACTCAGGGATGCCTCCCTTTGATGATAAGCTGAAAGCTATCTTTTTACTTATGACACTTCGTGATTCTTGGGAGACTTTGGTAGTCTCAATCAAACAACCCCAATCTTACTTTTGATGGTTTGAGGGGTTCTATATTGAATGAAGAAATCAAGAGAAAAGCAAGTGGTGAAGGAGGCACTTCTGCAAACATGGTCAGAAGAAGATCAGAGAAGAAGGGGTTTTATTCACAGATGAGTAAGAGCAAAAGCAAAGAAAGGGGTAGCTCAAGCAAGAAGCAGGGTACTGATGCGACATGTTATCAGTGTGGTAGGAAAGGCCATAAGAAACCTGACTGCCGATTCTATAAGGCGGAGCTTGAGAGAAGAAGAATGCTGGAGACAAAAGAAAGGACAAGAAAGAAGACAAGACGGATGGACAAGACAACCAAAAAGAAAAGGAGGCCAATGTGGCCTCTAGTGTTGTGATTGAGGAGCTTTCAGATATGGAAGATATTCTATGTGCTACTATATGAGCTGATGCTCATGCACATGATGTCTCTTGCAATGTTCATGTACAGGACATGTCGATCACTAAAAGTGATTTAATTGATGCTTTATTGACTGTAAATGATGCATTATCTCAGACATGGATTGTTGATTCTGGTGCTTCATTTCATGTGACTCCTGTCAAGGAGTGTTTTGTTACTTTTCATGCGGGCAGCCATGGCCATGTATACCTAGGGAATAATCATGCATGTCCTATTGAAGGTATTGGTACTGTGCATCTTTCAATAGATGGCACAAATGTACTGCATAATGTGAGATATGTACCAGGAATCAAGAAGAGTTGCTCTCTGTTGGGCAGATGGATATGCATGGTTACAGTGTTTTATTTGAAAGAGGCTCGTGGAAGATGACCAAAGGGTCATGGCTGATTGTAAAAGGTACAAAAAGGGGAACTTTGTATTGCTTGCATGGAAAGGCCTTGTCTGGAAAATTCATTGCATTGGTTGAGATTAATTCTCATATGGAATTGTTGCATAAAAGACTTGGCCATATGAGCCAAAAAGGGTCCATTCAAACTTTTAACTTGAAGAAGCTTGATGTTAAAGGCACCACGCTAGACTTTTGTAATGATTGTCAACATGGAAAGAAAGTGAAAAGTTTTCATTATTTTGGTGTGTCTCGTAAGTCTTGTATATTAGATCTTGTCTATTCTGATGTATGTAGCATGCCCACCAAATCTATGGGGGGTGCTTTATACTTTATTTCTTTTGTTGATGATTTTTCTAGGAAAATTTGGGTGGAGCTGCTCAGTTCAAAAGATGAAGCGTTTGCTGCCTTTAAAAGATTTCATGCATTTGTGACTACCCAAACAGGTAAAAAGCTGAAATGCTTATGTACGGATAATGGGGGTTGAGTTCACAAATGCTGAATTCAAAAATTTTTGTGAAAATTTGGGCATAAAGAGGGAGCTTATTGTTCCATACAACCCCTCTTCTAATGGTGTGGTTGAAAGGTACAATCGGACTCTTTGTGAGAGGGTGATATGCATGCTGTCCACAACTAATCTCCCTCATGGTTTTTGGGGAGAGGCTCTTAAAACTGTAGTACATATATGCAATCGATCCCCTCACATGCCCTTGAAAGGTGACATCCCTGAAGAGGTTTGGTATGGCAAACCTGCTTCATATGATCACTTACGTGTTCTTGGCTGTGAAGCTTTTGTACACATAAGACCTGAGTTGAGGAGTAAGCTTGATGTTAAATCCATTAAAGGCCTCTTCATGGGTTATGGTGAAGAAGGTGAAATGGGTTATAGGATATGGTTACCTCAGCTCAAGAGGGTCATATGCAGCCGGGATGTTGTTTTTAATGAGCAAAGGCTTCTACAAAATAATGTTGCCCCGAAAGATGACTATAAAAAGGTCACATTTCAGCAAGACCAGCCAGATGTTAGGCCCATTTCAGACCCTCAGGATGCACCACATATGGCTGAAAATATAGATCATCCACTGGTTTTTGAGTCAGATGATGTTGGACAGCAAGAAGAGGCTCCTGAAGGGCATATGCAGCTGCTTATTCACGCTGAAAACAGGGCTGGAAATGATGTACAGCAGCCCGTTAACAATGAAGAAGTTAATGTACCTCCTTATGTAGATCCACTCCATACATTAGATTATCTTATCAGATGAGGGTGAGCCTCTCACTTATAAAGAGGCAAAGCTATGTGAGCACAAGAAGAAGTGGGAGTTAGCCATGCAGGAAGAGATAAAGGCCTTGCATGCAAATGATACTTGGGATTTGGTTGAGTTGCCCAAAGGAAGGAAGGCCATTCCCAACAAGTGGGTATACAAAATCAAAACTGTTGATGGCAAACCCAAGTACAAGGCCAGGCTGGTTGCTAAGGGATATGCCCAAAAAGAGGGCATTGATTTCCAAGAAGTGTTCTCTCCAATGGTTTAAATGACCACATTAGGTGTGTTGTATACAGCTTTTTTGCATGGTGATTTAGACGAAGAGCTGTACATGAAACAGCGAGAAGGATATGCCATTCCTGGAAAAGAGCATTTGGTATGCAAACTGAAAAGGAGCTTATATGGGCTGAAACAGGCCCCCAGACAATGGTATAAGAAGTTTGATGCATTTATGCTCAAACATGGGTTTAAAAGAAGCCATGCACATCACTGTTTGTACACCAAAAAGGATGAAGATGGCAGCCCAATTATTCTTGTACTGTATGTAGATGATATGCTGCTAGCTGTGAAGAAAAAGAGCACACTGAATGCTCTAAAACAGCAGCTGAATTCTGCATTCTCAATGAAAGACCTTGGGGAAGCTCAGCATATTCTTGGTATGCGAATAAAAAGGGATAGGAAGAGGCGTACTTTGCAGGTATCCCAAGAAAGTACATTGAAAAAGTGCTCGACAGATTTAATGTGGCTGAAGCTAAGCCTCTTGGAGTGCCATTGCAAGCACATGTTAAGCTTTCCAAGGATGACTATCCCAAAGTTGATGATGCAGCCAATTACATGAAGAGTGTTCCATATGCATCAGCTTGTGGTTCACTAATGTATGCTATGGTTGCTATTCGGCTAGACATTGCTCATGCAGTGGGAGTTGTGAGCAGATGCATGGCTAATCCTGGTAGAGCTCATTGGGAGGGAGTCAAATTTATCTTGAGATATTTGAAATGAACTAAAAACAAATGCCTCAATTATGGAAAGGACCCATTCGAGGACCCATTAGAGCTGAAGGGATTCTGTGATTCGGACATGGAAGGTGATGTGGATGCACGAAAATCCACAAGTGGCTATATTTTCACTCTTGCAGGCGGTGCTGTATCATGGTGCAGAAGACTGCAAAAGATTGTCTCTTTGTCTATTACTGAGGCTGAATATATTTCAGCCACTGAAGCTTCCAAGGAAGCAATATGGTTAGCACGTCTTTGCAGTGAGTTTGGTTTGCCTGACAGAGCACCTATGTTTGGTCGTGTTAGCCAGAGTGCCATATGTCTGGCAAAGAATGCCTTGTTCCATGCACACACAAAACATATTGATGTGTGATATCACTTCATTCGAGAGGTGCTTGAGGATGGCCTTATCACATTGGTTAAGGTCCATACATCACAGAACCCTGGAGATGTTCTCACTAAGTGCTTACAAAAGCACAACATCAGTTATGTATTAAGATGGTGGGAGTCACTTAGCTTAAAGGCGTCATTTATGCCTTTAAGTGGGAGGTTGTTGTGGTTAAGCCCTAAATGACCTCTTTATAGTGTATACATGTGTATAGGTCTATTTATAAAGGCTAAGTCACTTATTCTTTATTTTTTGGCCCAAGTTCAATGTGAACTTGACCAACCCTGAAAAGGGTTCTATATAACATAACTTAATAACAATTTTGGCTCTCTCACTTTTAGAGAAGCCACCTCCAAAGCTGGTGTACTCTCTCTCTCTCTCTCTCTCTCTCTCTCTCTCCCCCCCCCCCCCCCTCTCCCCCCCTCTTTTTCATTTTTGCCCAGCGCCTCCATCTTTGAGGCACATACGCGTGATCACTACCCCTCAGCACCACATTTGAACCCTAACAGAAGTGACCCCTAAGGCTTCTTTATATAGGCCTCAATGTTGAACCTCGAAATTAACTACGAAAAGCTGAAAAAGCACCTAAAAAAGCATGAATTCATAAAAATCTGTGATTAACTTTTACTTGCACTAAATTGTGCTTTTCAGGGTAAATTTGCAACGATCGGATAACTGAACCATCATTTGAACTTATGATTATGCTTTCCTTGATATAGAGACTGAAAGGAATACAGGGTTGCCCCGGTTTGCGTACCGGATGATTAGGTACTTTTATGCCATTCGGTTCGGTTCGAAGCCATTCGGTTCGTTCGGTTCTTTCTGCCCAGTTAATGACTACCGAAGAGGTTCGTTTTTTGGAACTTTGTGCCCTTATACTCAGCGTTGCGAGCGTGAATTGCCGAAAGTTGTCCTGCCCGAGCGTGTGCGTGAGCTTCTTCAGCCCACTGTCCACTATCCAGCAATCTCCTTGCCTACTTTCAAGTCCTCACGCTGCCCACTATCCGAGTTCCAAGCTGTCACGAGACTCGAGAGTTGTCATTTGAGCTTTTGTCCTTTTTGAGCTTTTTGCATAGAGTTGTCCTTTTTGAGCTTTTGAACCAAAAAAATCCAACCCACAATCAGTATCATTCAAAGCTTGAGTCATTTTGATCCTTTGAATATCTATCTTCAAGTTTCTTAGCCATCATGCCTCGTGCCATGTCCAATGTTTGGGATGCACACACCGTTACCCATGCTTTGGCTAGTGGTTCAAGTGCATCCGGGTCCCGTACACGGAGATGGACATACAAGTATTGTGGTAAGAGTTTTTCCACTACCACGACGCGCCTTATAAGTCATGTATCTGGTGTAGGAGGAGGAGGCATCTCTGCATGTGAGAAGGTGCCTCCCGAAATAGCAGAGGCTATAAAAAATGAGCATCGTCTTGCTCAACAAGGAAAGGAAGCACGTCGTCGTGAGATGGCAGCCATGTATATTGAGCTCATGGATGATGTGGATCCTTCTCATAGTCAAGCATCACAGAGGGCTCGTAGAGTCTCTCAACGAGATGAAGAGGATGTGTCCACATCCCCTTCTTGTCATCCCCCCTCCTACGCAGAGACCTAAGCAAGGGAGCTTACATTCTTCTATGTTGTCCTCTGCACTGCAAAAGCAAGTACAAAAAGTTGCTGAAATAGAGATTGAACGATGCATTCTTCAATGCAACTTGTCATTCAATGTAGTGAGGATAGATGCTTGGAGAAGAATGGTGAAAGCAATAGCCCAAGTAGGTCCTTGTGATGATTGGCATGGGGTGGAATATAATAGACTTCGTGGACCCATGGTAGATGAAGAGAAGGACCGTATAGAAGTACAACTAGAGCCAATTAGATTGGGGTAGAAGACCTATGGTTGCTCTATCATATCCGATGGATGGAGTGATACTAGGAGATGCCACATCATCAATATATTGGTATCTAGTTGTCTTGGCACATATTTCCTACGAGCCATTGATGCTAGTCTTGCAGGGGTCCACATCACTGTGGACTTTATTTTTGAGCACATAAAGACCGCTATCCTTGAGATTGGGGTTGAGAATGTGGTACAAGTTATCACAGACAATGCCTCCAATTGCAAAAGGATGGGGGAAATGGTAGAGAAAGAGTTTCCTAGTATTGTCTGGATCCCATGTGTTGCACACTGCCTTGATCTCCTTTTTGAAGACACAGGCAAATTGTCTTTGCTTGCACCATTAGTGAGTGATGTGAAGAGGATTGTGACTTTTATACGCAAAAACCATCAGGCACTTGCTATTTTCCGTTGCCATAGTTTAGTGGGTATGATTCGTCCTGCCGACACCCTCTTTGCATATATATACATGGTTTTTCAGAGACTCCAGGCAGTGATGCTTTGCGCATATCCGCGATTGATCGTCGATGGATTTCCATGCATACAGCAAATACTGAGCTTGCACGTTATGTGCAACGCAGTGATGCTTTGCGCATATCCGCGATTGATCGTCGATGGATTTCCATGCATACAGCAAATACTGAGCTTGCACGTTATGTGCAACGCAAAGTGTTGGATGACGTCTTTTGGGCTGATATTGCAGCCATAGTACCCGTGTTGAGATACATATACATTGTGCTACTATTGTGGACAAAGAAGGAGCTACTCTCGGTCTTGTATACCACATGTACATGAAGATGCGAGAGGTTATCTCTTCATCAACGACATTGTCACTTGACAGGTATTTTTTATGTGTTCACTGTTTACACTTTACAGTTTCATTGAAGTTTGCACTTTCCTTTGTACATTAAGTGATAAGTTTGAATGTTTAAATTTTGTAGGAAGCAGGATATCATTGACCTCGTGGATGCACGATGGAGAACACTATGTCGTCCTATCCATGGATTTTCAACCCTCTTGTATCCCTTTTTCAAGGGACCTACATTATGGGCTCATACGAGTCTTCGATTGATGAAGGAGCAGTACATGGAGCACATCTTGACACCAGATGAGCAACTCACATTTGATAGTGAGTTTATTGGCTACACGAGCAATGTTGGTATTGCTTATGGGAGGACTATCTGGCTTCGTAAGGAGGTGACCATGCGGCCTCTTGAGTGGTGGCAGCATTATGGTTATGGTCATCCTACCATTGCACCTATTGCATTGCGAGTTCTCTCACGGGTAAAAGATTGATCATTGAAATAGTATTCAATTTCTCTTTTTTTTTTAATAATTTTGATGAATTTTTGAGGCTATATTAATTATTGTTCATATTACGTAGGATGCTTCTTCGAGTGCATGTGAGCGTAATTGGAGCTCATATTCCCTTGTGCACACCAAACTACGAAATCGTTTGAGTGTCGCACAATTAGAGCGCGTTGTCTTTTGCAAGGCAAACCTACGCTTTGTACAAGACTTGAAGAAGTTGGATGGTCCAAAACCTTGATGCTCATTGCTCCCAAGTGCCATGTGAATTGTGATATCATTCATGACTCGTGATTCGTTACTGGTGAGGTGACTCGTGAATATGTACATTCAACATTATATATAATATGTATGTATTATGTATGTATCTCTCTCTCTCTCTCTCTCTATATATATATATATATATATATATATATATATATATATATATATATATATATATATATATATATATATATATATATATATATATATATATATATATATATATATATATATATATATATATATATATACACACACACATATATATACCCTAACGTACCTTACGAACCTTACCCTCGAGGGAAGAGTCGGTTCACGTATCTTACCCGTACCGAACCTTACGAACCTAACCACCTTGAAGGAATATAATAAGGTAAAAAACCATTTTGGACAGAAATTTTGGGTTAGGGTTTTCTACCAATCTGGACCTCTTATGACTGAATGTTATATACCAAATGAAAGCTCTCCTGAAGCACTAATTGTTGGGCTCATAATAATTTTTGACCTTATGTGATCAAGATTTGGCTGTCCCCCAAAATTTATGGTTGCTAAAAATTAGGGTTTTATGCTATTATGACATTGTTTCAAATAGCTGATGCATTGAGTCGGAAACCTTCTTGTAATCTCATTTTTGTAATAAATTTTGATTTTCGCAATCAAATTCAAGAAGAATTGAAACACGATTCTTTTTTGAGTTTTCTGCATGCAAATAGGGGATCAATGCATCAAGACAAATTTCATTTGCAGAATGGATCTTTATATTGTATTTATCGATTATGCATGTCTTTTGAATCTCCATTTAAAATTCAAATATTACATGATTGTCATGATGCACCTTTTTTGCACATCCAAGTTATTCGAGGACCTAAGTTGAAACGGAATATTCTTATTTTTGGCCACGTATGAACTTTGAAGTAGGATATTAGTAAATACGTTAGTGAATGTCTAACGTGCCAACAAGTGAATTATAAGTTTAAAAGAATGCCTTGAATGTTCCAACCTTTGGATGTTTCAAATCAGAAGTGGGAGTCTCTCTCTATGGACTTCATGACTAAATTGCCTATGACCAGAAGTAAACATGAAACTATATTTGTGGTAGTTGATTGATTTACCAAGACTGCATTTTTCTTTCCTATTGAAAAGACTCAAACTGCCTTGAATGTTGCAAAACTGTTTGTAAAAGAATTTTACCGATTGCATGGAATGCCTAAAAACATAATTTTTGATAGAGTCTAGGTTCACATCAATCTTTTGGAAAGCAACATTTGAATTAGTTGGTACTCAACTTCGTATGAGTACGAACTTCCATACACATTGATGGGAAACCGAGAGATTTAATTGGGTACTTGAAGATATGTTGCATATGTATGCGAATGAAAAGCAAGATCATTGGAGTGAATATTTTCCCTTAGTTGTTTTTGCATACAATAGTGCATGGCATGCATCAATAAAAATGACTCCATTTGAGGCTATGATGGTTATAATTGTTTAATTCCATCTTAGTCGTCTAATTTTTCAAATAAAGTAGAAGTATCTAAAGAAATGCTTGAGAAGATGGATCAAGAACTTGGAAAAATTAAGATGCACATAAAAGAAGCTCAGAGAAAACACAAAAAATTCTACGATTCGAAGAGAAGACCGCTCGAATTTCAAATAGATTACATGGTATTTCCTAAAGTTAACCTTCATTGATCTAACTTGTTGTCAGGAAAGGATCATAAACTTTCTTCATGATATGCATGTCTTAAAAGTTTTGAGAGAAATTGGATCTTTTCTTATTTATTGGATTTGCTTGAACATTTAAATATGCATTTGTATTTCATGTTAGCTTACTTAATAGATATGTACCTAATGCTACTCATGTTTTGTACGGCAACTGTAAGCTGAAAGATGATCGCTCTTTTGAGCTTCCATCTGAAATAATATCAGATTGGAGGGAAAGATTACTTAGAAATCTATCAATAGTAAAGATTTTGGTAAAATGGCACACATATCCAGTTGAAGATTCGGCGTGGGTAAACTTAGACAATGTTCTGGCTCATTATCCTTCTTTCCAACTCTGAGGGACGAGTTCTTAAAGGGGGGAAGAATTATAATAAGCCTTTCGATAGTGAAATAATTCATTTTGAACTCTTTGTTATGCATTGTATGGATAATGTTTAGAATGAATGCTTAGGTAATTTTATGCATATGGACAAAATCTAGGAATTGTAATTTTTATACTCTCTCTCTAATCCTTATCTGCAACATGTTTTCTGGTTGAAAATTGAACATGAAGATGAAAGAATGGGAAACAATATTGTATGAGAGAAAGGTAGAGTACACATAGTAGAATAAAAGTGTTTCTCTAAAAATTTTGTGAATCATGCTTTAGGTACTTCGTTCCGGGCTCTAAAATTAGTTCACTATAAAATAATGGCTTGATTTTATTCTTTCTAGAATTTTTGAGCTTGTAGGACTAATAGCTAATATTTGGAGGCCAATTCGGACCTAGGGAATCTCTAACATTATTGTGTATATCGAAGAGCTGAACACTTTTTTTTCTCACAAGGATTTTCGAATTTCGCACCATTTTTGAGTTATCTTCTCTATTATTATTCCAATACTTAAAAAAAAGGGCTTCTCTATTATTATTTGAATCCGTGATTTTATTGCATACATGTTCTCATGCATATTGTGGATGTCGATGAATATGTCTTTTCGTTTCTTTTTCTTCTACTTGTGACAAGTGCCGCTAAAGAAAGCAGTTTTTACCACTAAAACGCATGCTCTTGCAAAAGTTTGGCGTGCAACATTGGGAGACATGATTTTGCTAAATTTGGTGGATCATGCACTTCCAAGGATCAACTTTGTTTTAGGGAGATAGCGGCGCGTGCAGAGGAGGCCAAAAAATAAAGAATTACCTTATGATCATGATTGAGAGTGAGATTAGTCAGAGTGAGATTGAGAGTGCAAGTGTGAATGAGATTGAGATAGCTCGGGGATAGTCAAGAGGTCGAGGCTTTGTCACGAAGCTATTTGCATAAGCTATTGTATCTGATTCAAATTTATAATACAAGATCTTCTCTTTCTGTGTATCACATATTGTCCATAGTTCAAAGTGAGTTTTGAAAACGAGTTTTAAAAACGAGTTTTGAAAACGAGTTTTAAAAACGAGTTTTAAAAACGAGTTTTAGAAACGAGTTTTAGAAACGAGTTTTAGAAACGAGTTTTAGAAACGAGTTTTAGAAACGAGTTTTAGAAACGAGTTTTAAAAACGAGTTTTAAAAACGAGTTTTAAAAACGAGTTTTAAAAACGGGTTTTAAAACGTTTAGTACGTAGGGTATAAAAAAATGGGAATAAAAAACGAGTATTATATTTTGTCGCAACATTAATTTTTTTTTTCAAGAAAACCATGAATAATGCATGTCCAGTATTCATTTACATATCTAGTGGTGAAAACATATAAAAAACTTAATCTACAACCTTATAGAACTTAGAAGACAATGCTAGAGTAAAATGTATATATCAATGATGAACCGTGAATGTCAGAACTCATGAGTCATGACTCAAGTCTCATACAAAAATGGTAAAACCATATCATAAGTCTAAATCCAACAAGATACATCCATGATCCAACTGATCACTATCACACTATGTCCAGAATATATGAAGCATGCTAATAGCTATACAAACTAAAGTCTAAGATGACTCTGCAATGTTCTCGGTAGAGACATCATCTATGGGCTCATCATCAAATGTGCTAGCCCATGAAGATGTACTATATGAGTCTGTATGTCCAAATGTAGCTTCAATCTCAGCAATCTCTCGTCCCAAGTCATCATCTCCACTAGAAGATGAGGCTGAATACTGCTCCCAATCCTCTCGAACAACTAGATGATCTCTCTGAGTGGTAGAGGATCCACCACCCCTTCGACGACGTCGTCCACCCCTTCTTGAAACATACTTCTGTGAATGCCGGCTAGTGGATGGTAATGATGGATCACCTACATAAACAATGCATATATATGAGAGAAAATCGTAGCAATGGGCATACTTGTGTAACGTGTTACGTTGTCGTCGGGGTTCATGGAAAGGAGGGTGATAGTTGAGACACCAAGTCATGCATTTCTTCTAGATATGAGCATTTTTCTCTAACTCTCTAATATAGTTCTCTCTTTATCACTCAAAGGCTTATATGAAAGTGAAGGTAAGCCTCTAAGTCACAAATACCTTTTCATATTCTATGAATTGCCGTATCTTTTATAGCTCTCGTACTTTCCATAATCCAAAGAGGTCTATCGTGGTAGTTTATAAAGCATAAAATCTGTTTCATTCTGTACGTAGCAAATCCACTTAAGCATTTAAAGGTGAAGGAAAATAAAACGTATTACAGTGTTTTTGGAGCTGGCAGACAGACGACTTAAAACTTAGTTTAAGAAATACAAGGTGTGAGCAACATTTCAGTAATCATACAACATAAACAGTTCATTGACTCTATGCAAACTTAACGTACGAAGCTCTGAACAGTATGCATATCAACTAACAATTATTGGTGGAACAGATATCTAATGTGCACACAACAGCGATGCAATTCATCTCAATTTAAGCTACTTATTAGATCATCAATTATCAAGTGACAGTAAGCAGTTAATTTCATTGATCGAAATCCTGTCTTCAGCAATTCTTAGAACTTTGTTACCATTTAATCGGCGCTGATTATCAGACATTTGTGCGCAATCCTCAGACACATTGTCTTCAACAAGTTGCGTTATTGCCCTGCGAAGGGAACGGGCACCATAAGTTCGATCATAACCTTGATCACAAATGAGCTTGATCATAGCCTCAGAGATTTCTAATCTGACTCCCTTCTGCTGTAATAATCTGTCTTTGGATTCTTTCAGCATAATATCAACGATTTCCCGTACATCTGACTTTTCCAAGGCTCTGAATACAACTACATCATCCAGCCTATTTAATAACTCTGGACGAAAGTATGCCTTCAGTTCTTCCATAACCAGCTCACAAAGGGCTGAATATTTGCTTCCATTAGTGTCATCTTGCGTCCCTGTGAATCTGTGAGGTGTCCGTCTTCAAAGAAGATTCAGTGAGAGTCCCACCATCACCGTAGCCAACATAACCTGACCATGGCTGACTCAGAACCAAAATAATGTTGAGACAGTGCTTTGGTAAGCTCTGTCTTCCCCACTCCTGTAGGCCCACAGAATAGCATTGCAGCAATGGGACGATTAGAATTCTTTAACCCCACGCGAGCCCTTCGAACAGCCTTTGCAATAGCACAGACAGCATCATTTTGCCCCACAACCCGACTTCGAAGCACTTCCTCCAGATTAGCAAGCTTACTTTGTTCATCAACTGTCAACTTTTCAGTAGGAATACCAGACCACCTGGAAGCTACGGATGCAATTTCAGCAGGCCCCACTATGACTGGCCCATTCTCAACATCATTATGCAGACTTTGAAAAATAAGAGAAGAGGCGTCTTCTGAAGTAGCACCATCAGCACCCGGTGATCCAGACACTGAATCTCGAGTATCAGAAGACAGTTCTGATATACCACCAGCTTGAGCAGTACGGACCAACTCCTGACAAGCCTGCACAGCTCGAATTTTCTAAAAAAAACTGCCCCCCTCGTCCGCTTGGCTTCCCGATCCGCAAGCAGATGCGTACACACCTCTTCCTTCTTTAGAAAACATCCTCCAGCGCCGCAGGTGTATGCCTACTCTATTCCATTTCGCACCAAAAAAAACTGAATGAAATCCATAGCGACCAAAGTAGCAACTAGGAAGCGGGATATGCGTACTATCCTTTGATAGTGTATCAGGGGTAATTCCCTTCTTCGCCATTACTGATCACAGAAGCATGCGAGCAACCTGATGCATCTGACTACAGTCGTGTACTTTCTCTCCCAATAGACATCTCCTTCTCATCCGATCCTCAACAGAATAGTGCGCCACTTATTATGCCTATTCTCCCTTCATGCTTCCCCATATTCGAAGTCTTCAACGCGCATCGCTGCAGGAGTTTCCCCCTTCTCTCTCCTCTGCATGCGTGACAAAAAACCGCCAGCAGCCGCCTTTCCTATACGAATACCGAAAAAATTCCTATCTGTCGACGCACAGACACTTGGATTTCTTCCTCGATGCTTTCCATTCCGAGTATTTTTTTTTTTTAGATATATTCTATACAATGAGTACGATAGCATGAATGTACAACAAATCCTGAACTAGTAACTCCTCGAATATTTGCCGGAATTATTCAAGTGGTTTGTAGGGTGCGACTTCGATTCTTGACCACATCCACCCCCTCTGAACCTGTACATCCTCCGGATGTACCACCATCAATCTCGGTATCTGCAAGTCTTCAAGAATCCAAATGTGAGTGAAATCAAGTGCATGGGTTTAAACAAATGTGCCTATGCACGGCCATGTAATGAGCCCTACATATGCATACTCTAAGTGCATAAAAACAACATGGTGCAAATAGGGGAGGTATTAGGAATTCGGTGTTGAGGATGTACACTCAAATTGAACTCACATTTTCATCATGGATATACAATTCAATACAAGTGCAATCACTCGTGCAACTATGGGTTTTAAACAAAACATCACTCGTGCTCTTTACATTTCATTTATGCATGCGTTAGGTGCATGAAGAGAAACAAAAATGGTGCGAAAATCAAAGTTTCATGGTATCTAAGCAAGGAAGCTCACATCACTCTCAACTCCACTCTCTTACAGATGCAATCACTCTCCCTTACTGAGAATTATCCTCTCTTATCACTCAAAACTTGCTTTATTATTTTTCAATGATATTTACCTATCGAATTGTGCAGATGGACGTGCTTCTACGGAATTTCAAAGACGTGTTTCTATATATTTTTACATGCATATTTGGCATGCAATGCATCTCAAAAATGGTGCAAAGAAAAGACCAGGGTTAAAGCACGATAGCTAATGAAAAAGATTTTCACGGCTTTGTTCTTGAGTCATCATCTCCGTTGGCTTTGCTTGATCATTCCTGCACTCATAGAAACTAAACAAATCATGAGAAACATCAAATCACATGACACAATATATATATGCAATCCATGAAAGAACTTCAAAAACCATTTGCAATAAACCATAAAGATGTAATTTGAAAGTGGTTGCCTCCTGCATAATCCATCAAACTCCTAGATCTCCAATTAGCTCCATATCAACACCTGTTCTTATAAACTCAGAAAACACATTAGTAGCATCATATTCAAAAAGATTATTTTGAAAAATTTTCATTTTCTTGAGAGCTAGATGCATTTTCTTGCTCTATTTATTTATGCAATTATTTGTTTATTTATTTATTTATTTATTTTTATATTTACTTTTATCCATCTCAAGAAATCAAAACATAATTATTAAGTATTTTCATAATTATATTTACAAAAGTCACTTTTGAATTTCTTGTGAATACAAGAAATTCCTTTCCAATACATTTTCACAAATAAATTCTCCAAAGAAGGTATGTTTAAAAACAAGCCATCTTTGAATTGCACCTATCAGCGTTGCATTCATAAATACAGTAAATATGTATACAAGCCACCTTTTTTGCTTGTCTACCTCTTGGCAGCTTGTTTGGTCTTTGTAACTCTCAGAGAATTTGGATATCCATATTTCAATTATCTGAGCATAAGTATCTTTATTTATGATTCTTTCAAATTCATCATGTGCAGAGTCATGAATACATGTATATGAAGTTTGAAATTTGCATATGTTTGATTCATAATTGAAATTTTCTTGCAAGCATGTATTTTCTTTTATTTCATGCTTGAGATCATTTATAGGAGTTTTATCCCTTTCAATATCTTCTATCATGTCTTCATCACCGTTAAAATGAGGTTTTTGAATAGAATCATTTGAATCCCACTTCAAATGGAAGTGTTCATCATACTCAGACATCAAGACACAGTCATCTTTATTCTTCATGGCAAAATCATTCCTTTTTGACTGAGTTTCGGAAATTATGAAGTCTGCTTCTTTCTCCAATCTTTCCAGGAACTCTTCATCATTGTCTTTTTCCAGATTCACTTGCCCATTTTCATGAAGAGACTCAATATCACTGAATCCAAGAAAGTCTTCATCTTCAATATCACTAGAGACTTTCTTATCAAGATCAAACTCATCATAATTTTTACACCTTATAGGACAGTGCATGTAGATTGACGGGAACTCAACTTCTTTATTCAAGATCCCATCATAGAATTCTTCATATCTCTCAATCATTTCTTGCTCATTCTCTTCAGAGGATGTGCTTAGTCCACCTTCTTCAAGCATTGATTCTTCAATCACTGATTCTTGCTCAAGAATTTCATCATGTATGAGAATCTCAACATACGCATCCAAATCAACTTGAGCTTCATCGTTGCAATTGTTTGACTCAATAGTTTTACATTGGATATCCTTCAATGCTATACACGCATCCGATTTATCATATGTCACAATAAACATTTCATTTGCCACTTTATGCTCAATTTCTTCAACGTGTGGACTCAACTCAACATGATTATTTTTGACATACATATCAGTGTTCAGAGGAATGATCAATGGTATTTTCTCATTCTCCTCATGTTCATTCATATTTCTCTCTTCATGGAATGTGGCATTATTTACATACATATCATTATTTTGAACTCCATCCAACTTATCCTCTTTTTTATGTGTGGGATCTTTGTTCAATGTAGCTTCGCTCAAAAGCATATCAGTATCTTGATCTTGATCTTGATCTAGACTATCCGTAGGATTCGGATCATGCTTATCACCATCGCCATACACATCACTATCTAGAGGACTTATCATTTGTACATCCTCTAGATTAGCATCATACTCATCTTTGTCATCACACATTTCAACCTCTAGAGGACTCATTATTTGCATGTCCTCCTTTATATAAGTAAGTTCGTTTTCTTGCATCTCTGTATGCATGTTTAATGTGGATTCCTGCATCTCCATTTTCTTACCCATCGGATCTTTTATTGACAGGTCCTTAGATTCAACATCATGTTCCATGGGAGTTCCTTCATGTAATTCAGTCATTAGATCAGAAGTTTTATCCGAATCTTGTGTTAGAAAAGGATCATCACCATCAAGTGACATCCAATCATACTCCACATCTTGCCCGATGTCATCATGTAAGGATGCATCTCGAGTTCGATCTTCAGACATATTTATTAGGTTCTCTATTTGTATCTCATCTTTTATCTCCATTTGGTCACCTATGAGCCTTCTAGATATCTCTATCTCTTTGTTTGCATCTTGATATGTTTCTTGATTTGTTTGGTTATCTTTTATTCGATGTGAGGAGTTTATCGGAGTAGAGGAAGCTTCATCTTGATTTCTTGTTGGGTTTTGTTGGTTTTTGTTTTGTTTTATGTTTGTTGTTTGTTTGGTTTGATGTTGGTTTAATTTGGTTTGATTTTGATTTAGTTTGGTTTGATTTTGATTAGCTTCTACTTGCTCTTTTGATCCTCCCATCTTCGGGCTTTGTCCACTCATGGCACCTAAAGATATAATCATTGTAAAGAAGTCTAGGGGCTCTTGGCACCTTGTAACCTTTGAGGTTACATCAATCGCACTTTTAGAAGTTTCTTCATATTTCCCATCATCACTATGGATATTAGCCCATGCATATCTACTTCATGCCCAAATGGGGTCTCTACAACCTCATGGACTTGAACATTATTCACGATTGGTAAAATGCTTGGAACATGGTTATAATTTTCATCTGTTTGAAGATCTGTTCTCCAATCATTTAAAAATTTCTCTATTGTTTGTTGTTTCTTTACGTATTTCATCACAGCTTCATGGACGAGCATCCAATCCTCTGTGAGTCCTGAGTCGGAGTCTATATCTTGTAGAAGTGGAATTAACTCCTCTCGGGCATTAACATCGATTGTTCGAAGAAACAACGAAACCCTTTCATGACTCATGCACCTCTTATCGTGCTCGGAAAGATCATCATATTGTCGCTCAAACTCTTCTTTGATCTCAAGAATTGGTTGGTCTTTGGGCATGTGAACCCACCTCAGGAAAGATCTACGAGTTACTTTATCAAGATCCTCAAGCATAAACTGCTTGAGGAGTGTCGCTTTGTATTGGGACCATGTCGTTTGATTTATTCGCATTATTTGGTCTCGCATGTCGTATCCCGACACATAGATAAAGTTTTCACATAATTCTTTTTCCGTCATCGGACTTAATCCGACACCTAGATATTTGGCCTCGAGTTCATATTCTTTGCAGAACTTTGAGACATTCTTTCCATTGAAAAAGCCACACCGATTGACTAGACGTTCATGAAGTGATTGGATGGCTTTTTGACGCCTATCCTCTTCTTGAAATCGTAGGAATTGAGCTAGGATCTCTTCCATTTTGATTATGCTAATCTTTGTGGCTCTATAACTCACTCACCCCCTCCCTTCACGTCGGGTTCACCAGCATGTCGTCGGGGTTCATGGAAAGGAGGGTGATAGTTGAGACACCAAGTCATGCATTTCTTCTAGATATGAGCATTTTTCTCTAACTCTCTAATATAGTTCTCTCTTTATCACTCAAAGGCTTATATGAAAGTGAAGGTAAGCCTCTAAGTCACAAATACCTTTTCATATTCTATGAATTCCCGTATCTTTTATAGCTCTCGTACTTTCCATAATCCAAAGAGGTCTATCGTGGTAGTTTATAAAGCATAAAATCTGTTTCATTCTGTACGTAGCAAATCCACTTAAGCATTTAAAGGTGAAGGAAAATAAAACGTATTACAGTGTTTTTGGAGCTGGCAGACAGACGACTTAAAACTTAGTTTAAGAAATACAAGGTGTGAGCAACATTTCAGTAATCATACAACATAAACAGTTCATTGACTCTATGCAAACTTAACGTACGAAGCTCTGAACAGTATGCATATCAACTAACAATTATTGGTGGAACAGATATCTAATGTGCACACAACAGCGATGCAATTCATCTCAATTTAAGCTACTTATTAGATCATCAATTATCAAGTGACAGTAAGCAGTTAATTTCATTGATCGAAATCCTGTCTTCAGCAATTCTTAGAACTTTGTTACCATTTAATCGGCGCTGATTATCAGACATTTGTGCGCAATCCTCAGACACATTGTCTTCAACAAGTTGCGTTATTGCCCTGCGAAGGGAACGGGCACCATAAGTTCGATCATAACCTTGATCACAAATGAGCTTGATCATAGCCTCAGAGATTTCTAATCTGACTCCCTTCTGCTGTAATAATCTGTCTTTGGATTCTTTCAGCATAATATCAACGATTTCCCGTACATCTGACTTTTCCAAGGCTCTGAATACAACTACATCATCCAGCCTATTTAATAACTCTGGACGAAAGTATGCCTTCAGTTCTTCCATAACCAGCTCACAAAGGGCTGAATATTTGCTTCCATTAGTGTCATCTTGCGTCCCTGTGAATCTGTGAGGTGTCCGTCTTCAAAGAAGATTCAGTGAGAGTCCCACCATCACCGTAGCCAACATAACCTGACCATGGCTGACTCAGAACCAAAATAATGTTGAGACAGTGCTTTGGTAAGCTCTGTCTTCCCCACTCCTGTAGGCCCACAGAATAGCATTGCAGCAATGGGACGATTAGAATTCTTTAACCCCACGCGAGCCCTTCGAACAGCCTTTGCAATAGCACAGACAGCATCATTTTGCCCCACAACCCGACTTCGAAGCACTTCCTCCAGATTAGCAAGCTTACTTTGTTCATCAACTGTCAACTTTTCAGTAGGAATACCAGACCACCTGGAAGCTACGGATGCAATTTCAGCAGGCCCCACTATGACTGGCCCATTCTCAACATCATTATGCAGACTTTGAAAAATAAGAGAAGAGGCGTCTTCTGAAGTAGCACCATCAGCACCCGGTGATCCAGACACTGAATCTCGAGTATCAGAAGACAGTTCTGATATACCACCAGCTTGAGCAGTACGGACCAACTCCTGACAAGCCTGCACAGCTCGAATTTTCTAAAAAAAACTGCCCCCCTCGTCCGCTTGGCTTCCCGATCCGCAAGCAGATGCGTACACACCTCTTCCTTCTTTAGAAAACATCCTCCAGCGCCGCAGGTGTATGCCTACTCTATTCCATTTCGCACCAAAAAAAACTGAATGAAATCCATAGCGACCAAAGTAGCAACTAGGAAGCGGGATATGCGTACTATCCTTTGATAGTGTATCAGGGGTAATTCCCTTCTTCGCCATTACTGATCACAGAAGCATGCGAGCAACCTGATGCATCTGACTACAGTCGTGTACTTTCTCTCCCAATAGACATCTCCTTCTCATCCGATCCTCAACAGAATAGTGCGCCACTTATTATGCCTATTCTCCCTTCATGCTTCCCCATATTCGAAGTCTTCAACGCGCATCGCTGCAGGAGTTTCCCCCTTCTCTCTCCTCTGCATGCGTGACAAAAAACCGCCAGCAGCCGCCTTTCCTATACGAATACCGAAAAAATTCCTATCTGTCGACGCACAGACACTTGGATTTCTTCCTCGATGCTTTCCATTCCGAGTATTTTTTTTTTTTAGATATATTCTATACAATGAGTACGATAGCATGAATGTACAACAAATCCTGAACTAGTAACTCCTCGAATATTTGCCGGAATTATTCAAGTGGTTTGTAGGGTGCGACTTCGATTCTTGACCACATCCACCCCCTCTGAACCTGTACATCCTCCGGATGTACCACCATCAATCTCGGTATCTGCAAGTCTTCAAGAATCCAAATGTGAGTGAAATCAAGTGCATGGGTTTAAACAAATGTGCCTATGCACGGCCATGTAATGAGCCCTACATATGCATACTCTAAGTGCATAAAAACAACATGGTGCAAATAGGGGAGGTATTAGGAATTCGGTGTTGAGGATGTACACTCAAATTGAACTCACATTTTCATCATGGATATACAATTCAATACAAGTGCAATCACTCGTGCAACTATGGGTTTTAAACAAAACATCACTCGTGCTCTTTACATTTCATTTATGCATGCGTTAGGTGCATGAAGAGAAACAAAAATGGTGCGAAAATCAAAGTTTCATGGTATCTAAGCAAGGAAGCTCACATCACTCTCAACTCCACTCTCTTACAGATGCAATCACTCTCCCTTACTGAGAATTATCCTCTCTTATCACTCAAAACTTGCTTTATTATTTTTCAATGATATTTACCTATCGAATTGTGCAGATGGACGTGCTTCTACGGAATTTCAAAGACGTGTTTCTATATATTTTTACATGCATATTTGGCATGCAATGCATCTCAAAAATGGTGCAAAGAAAAGACCAGGGTTAAAGCACGATAGCTAATGAAAAAGATTTTCACGGCTTTGTTCTTGAGTCATCATCTCCGTTGGCTTTGCTTGATCATTCCTGCACTCATAGAAACTAAACAAATCATGAGAAACATCAAATCACATGACACAATATATATATGCAATCCATGAAAGAACTTCAAAAACCATTTGCAATAAACCATAAAGATGTAATTTGAAAGTGGTTGCCTCCTGCATAATCCATCAAACTCCTAGATCTCCAATTAGCTCCATATCAACACCTGTTCTTATAAACTCAGAAAACACATTAGTAGCATCATATTCAAAAAGATTATTTTGAAAAATTTTCATTTTCTTGAGAGCTAGATGCATTTTCTTGCTCTATTTATTTATGCAATTATTTGTTTATTTATTTATTTATTTATTTTTATATTTACTTTTATCCATCTCAAGAAATCAAAACATAATTATTAAGTATTTTCATAATTATATTTACAAAAGTCACTTTTGAATTTCTTGTGAATACAAGAAATTCCTTTCCAATACATTTTCACAAATAAATTCTCCAAAGAAGGTATGTTTAAAAACAAGCCATCTTTGAATTGCACCTATCAGCGTTGCATTCATAAATACAGTAAATATGTATACAAGCCACCTTTTTTGCTTGTCTACCTCTTGGCAGCTTGTTTGGTCTTTGTAACTCTCAGAGAATTTGGATATCCATATTTCAATTATCTGAGCATAAGTATCTTTATTTATGATTCTTTCAAATTCATCATGTGCAGAGTCATGAATACATGTATATGAAGTTTGAAATTTGCATATGTTTGATTCATAATTGAAATTTTCTTGCAAGCATGTATTTTCTTTTATTTCATGCTTGAGATCATTTATAGGAGTTTTATCCCTTTCAATATCTTCTATCATGTCTTCATCACCGTTAAAATGAGGTTTTTGAATAGAATCATTTGAATCCCACTTCAAATGGAAGTGTTCATCATACTCAGACATCAAGACACAGTCATCTTTATTCTTCATGGCAAAATCATTCCTTTTTGACTGAGTTTCGGAAATTATGAAGTCTGCTTCTTTCTCCAATCTTTCCAGGAACTCTTCATCATTGTCTTTTTCCAGATTCACTTGCCCATTTTCATGAAGAGACTCAATATCACTGAATCCAAGAAAGTCTTCATCTTCAATATCACTAGAGACTTTCTTATCAAGATCAAACTCATCATAATTTTTACACCTTATAGGACAGTGCATGTAGATTGACGGGAACTCAACTTCTTTATTCAAGATCCCATCATAGAATTCTTCATATCTCTCAATCATTTCTTGCTCATTCTCTTCAGAGGATGTGCTTAGTCCACCTTCTTCAAGCATTGATTCTTCAATCACTGATTCTTGCTCAAGAATTTCATCATGTATGAGAATCTCAACATACGCATCCAAATCAACTTGAGCTTCATCGTTGCAATTGTTTGACTCAATAGTTTTACATTGGATATCCTTCAATGCTATACACGCATCCGATTTATCATATGTCACAATAAACATTTCATTTGCCACTTTATGCTCAATTTCTTCAACGTGTGGACTCAACTCAACATGATTATTTTTGACATACATATCAGTGTTCAGAGGAATGATCAATGGTATTTTCTCATTCTCCTCATGTTCATTCATATTTCTCTCTTCATGGAATGTGGCATTATTTACATACATATCATTATTTTGAACTCCATCCAACTTATCCTCTTTTTTATGTGTGGGATCTTTGTTCAATGTAGCTTCGCTCAAAAGCATATCAGTATCTTGATCTTGATCTTGATCTAGACTATCCGTAGGATTCGGATCATGCTTATCACCATCGCCATACACATCACTATCTAGAGGACTTATCATTTGTACATCCTCTAGATTAGCATCATACTCATCTTTGTCATCACACATTTCAACCTCTAGAGGACTCATTATTTGCATGTCCTCCTTTATATAAGTAAGTTCGTTTTCTTGCATCTCTGTATGCATGTTTAATGTGGATTCCTGCATCTCCATTTTCTTACCCATCGGATCTTTTATTGACAGGTCCTTAGATTCAACATCATGTTCCATGGGAGTTCCTTCATGTAATTCAGTCATTAGATCAGAAGTTTTATCCGAATCTTGTGTTAGAAAAGGATCATCACCATCAAGTGACATCCAATCATACTCCACATCTTGCCCGATGTCATCATGTAAGGATGCATCTCGAGTTCGATCTTCAGACATATTTATTAGGTTCTCTATTTGTATCTCATCTTTTATCTCCATTTGGTCACCTATGAGCCTTCTAGATATCTCTATCTCTTTGTTTGCATCTTGATATGTTTCTTGATTTGTTTGGTTATCTTTTATTCGATGTGAGGAGTTTATCGGAGTAGAGGAAGCTTCATCTTGATTTCTTGTTGGGTTTTGTTGGTTTTTGTTTTGTTTTATGTTTGTTGTTTGTTTGGTTTGATGTTGGTTTAATTTGGTTTGATTTTGATTTAGTTTGGTTTGATTTTGATTAGCTTCTACTTGCTCTTTTGATCCTCCCATCTTCGGGCTTTGTCCACTCATGGCACCTAAAGATATAATCATTGTAAAGAAGTCTAGGGGCTCTTGGCACCTTGTAACCTTTGAGGTTACATCAATCGCACTTTTAGAAGTTTCTTCATATTTCCCATCATCACTATGGATATTAGCCCATGCATATCTACTTCATGCCCAAATGGGGTCTCTACAACCTCATGGACTTGAACATTATTCACGATTGGTAAAATGCTTGGAACATGGTTATAATTTTCATCTGTTTGAAGATCTGTTCTCCAATCATTTAAAAATTTCTCTATTGTTTGTTGTTTCTTTACGTATTTCATCACAGCTTCATGGACGAGCATCCAATCCTCTGTGAGTCCTGAGTCGGAGTCTATATCTTGTAGAAGTGGAATTAACTCCTCTCGGGCATTAACATCGATTGTTCGAAGAAACAACGAAACCCTTTCATGACTCATGCACCTCTTATCGTGCTCGGAAAGATCATCATATTGTCGCTCAAACTCTTCTTTGATCTCAAGAATTGGTTGGTCTTTGGGCATGTGAACCCACCTCAGGAAAGATCTACGAGTTACTTTATCAAGATCCTCAAGCATAAACTGCTTGAGGAGTGTCGCTTTGTATTGGGACCATGTCGTTTGATTTATTCGCATTATTTGGTCTCGCATGTCGTATCCCGACACATAGATAAAGTTTTCACATAATTCTTTTTCCGTCATCGGACTTAATCCGACACCTAGATATTTGGCCTCGAGTTCATATTCTTTGCAGAACTTTGAGACATTCTTTCCATTGAAAAAGCCACACCGATTGACTAGACGTTCATGAAGTGATTGGATGGCTTTTTGACGCCTATCCTCTTCTTGAAATCGTAGGAATTGAGCTAGGATCTCTTCCATTTTGATTATGCTAATCTTTGTGGCTCTATAACTCACTCACCCCCTCCCTTCACGTCGGGTTCACCAGCATGTCGTCGGGGTTCATGGAAAGGAGGGTGATAGTTGAGACACCAAGTCATGCATTTCTTCTAGATATGAGCATTTTTCTCTAACTCTCTAATATAGTTCTCTCTTTATCACTCAAAGGCTTATATGAAAGTGAAGGTAAGCCTCTAAGTCACAAATACCTTTTCATATTCTATGAATTCCCGTATCTTTTATAGCTCTCGTACTTTCCATAATCCAAAGAGGTCTATCGTGGTAGTTTATAAAGCATAAAATCTGTTTCATTCTGTACGTAGCAAATCCACTTAAGCATTTAAAGGTGAAGGAAAATAAAACGTATTACAGTGTTTTTGGAGCTGGCAGACAGACGACTTAAAACTTAGTTTAAGAAATACAAGGTGTGAGCAACATTTCAGTAATCATACAACATAAACAGTTCATTGACTCTATGCAAACTTAACGTACGAAGCTCTGAACAGTATGCATATCAACTAACAATTATTGGTGGAACAGATATCTAATGTGCACACAACAGCGATGCAATTCATCTCAATTTAAGCTACTTATTAGATCATCAATTATCAAGTGACAGTAAGCAGTTAATTTCATTGATCGAAATCCTGTCTTCAGCAATTCTTAGAACTTTGTTACCATTTAATCGGCGCTGATTATCAGACATTTGTGCGCAATCCTCAGACACATTGTCTTCAACAAGTTGCGTTATTGCCCTGCGAAGGGAACGGGCACCATAAGTTCGATCATAACCTTGATCACAAATGAGCTTGATCATAGCCTCAGAGATTTCTAATCTGACTCCCTTCTGCTGTAATAATCTGTCTTTGGATTCTTTCAGCATAATATCAACGATTTCCCGTACATCTGACTTTTCCAAGGCTCTGAATACAACTACATCATCCAGCCTATTTAATAACTCTGGACGAAAGTATGCCTTCAGTTCTTCCATAACCAGCTCACAAAGGGCTGAATATTTGCTTCCATTAGTGTCATCTTGCGTCCCTGTGAATCTGTGAGGTGTCCGTCTTCAAAGAAGATTCAGTGAGAGTCCCACCATCACCGTAGCCAACATAACCTGACCATGGCTGACTCAGAACCAAAATAATGTTGAGACAGTGCTTTGGTAAGCTCTGTCTTCCCCACTCCTGTAGGCCCACAGAATAGCATTGCAGCAATGGGACGATTAGAATTCTTTAACCCCACGCGAGCCCTTCGAACAGCCTTTGCAATAGCACAGACAGCATCATTTTGCCCCACAACCCGACTTCGAAGCACTTCCTCCAGATTAGCAAGCTTACTTTGTTCATCAACTGTCAACTTTTCAGTAGGAATACCAGACCACCTGGAAGCTACGGATGCAATTTCAGCAGGCCCCACTATGACTGGCCCATTCTCAACATCATTATGCAGACTTTGAAAAATAAGAGAAGAGGCGTCTTCTGAAGTAGCACCATCAGCACCCGGTGATCCAGACACTGAATCTCGAGTATCAGAAGACAGTTCTGATATACCACCAGCTTGAGCAGTACGGACCAACTCCTGACAAGCCTGCACAGCTCGAATTTTCTAAAAAAAACTGCCCCCCTCGTCCGCTTGGCTTCCCGATCCGCAAGCAGATGCGTACACACCTCTTCCTTCTTTAGAAAACATCCTCCAGCGCCGCAGGTGTATGCCTACTCTATTCCATTTCGCACCAAAAAAAACTGAATGAAATCCATAGCGACCAAAGTAGCAACTAGGAAGCGGGATATGCGTACTATCCTTTGATAGTGTATCAGGGGTAATTCCCTTCTTCGCCATTACTGATCACAGAAGCATGCGAGCAACCTGATGCATCTGACTACAGTCGTGTACTTTCTCTCCCAATAGACATCTCCTTCTCATCCGATCCTCAACAGAATAGTGCGCCACTTATTATGCCTATTCTCCCTTCATGCTTCCCCATATTCGAAGTCTTCAACGCGCATCGCTGCAAGAGTTTCCCCCTTCTCTCTCCTCTGCATGCGTGACAAAAAACCGCCAGCAGCCGCCTTTCCTATACGAATACCGAAAAAATTCCTATCTGTCGACGCACAGACACTTGGATTTCTTCCTCGATGCTTTCCATTCCGAGTATTTTTTTTTTTTAGATATATTCTATACAATGAGTACGATAGCATGAATGTACAACAAATCCTGAACTAGTAACTCCTCGAATATTTGCCGGAATTATTCAAGTGGTTTGTAGGGTGCGACTTCGATTCTTGACCACAACGTAATACTAAATAGTATCACAAATTTACAATTTACCTACCCCTTCGAGTGCGGCTACGAGTATGTCGTACAAATCTCTGAGACTCCTCTGCAAGCATGGCAAAGATATCCCTCTCTTCCTGAGGGATTTGAGGAATATCTTTGACTTTACTAATATCAACTAGATCAACATTTATCTGCAAAATTCAGTTTTTTAATCAAAATTCAGTCTAGACTCTAGTAAATAGCTTTAAGCTATCATAGAACTTCAAATTTAGAAATTAGAACTTACCTGTAGTGGGGCTATGTTGATCCCTTTAGTCTCTAACAACTTGAGGTTACAATGGAAATAAACCAATCTCTCAAATTGTTGAGGACTCAATCTATTCCTTTTTTTCGTATGGAATAGAGCCTATGTACTCTAGTTCCTCTCTGCAGGACCTGTGCTACAATCTTGCGAAAGAATTCGCAAGGCTAATCTTCGCTATGATTCGTTAAAAAAATAATAGATCATGATTCATAAAAAATAGATTCAAATGGATTTTGAAAGACTAAATGGTAAAAATACTTACCAATAGTGGAGTACTCACTCCATATTTCTCCCACCATGTGACCGGAGCAACCTGGTTCTCGCGTAGCCGTACAATGGGCTGTCCAAAGTAACGTTCCATGCTACGGAACTGCAATCTCTCAGTCTCTAATTGTGACAAAATACCAACATCACCGCCGCTCCATCGCATAATGTAGTCAATCCAGCTATCCTCTAGCTCAATGTCTGTATTGTTGCTCACTTCTCCATAATGGATGAAGAATATGAGCAACGGCATCGATTGGTTTATGAAACCAATCCCATCTTTTTCTCACAACATCACATAAAGTGGTCTTCCTATATAATAAACAATGAAGTTATAAACATCGTACATGTGAATCATGATAAATTACTATTACTGTATCATATGGATCATGATGATTGATCAATTGACAAAACTTACTCAATGTCCGAGAGTCCGACAACTTTCTGAATGCTTTCTTGTATACGATCAATGTACTCATATAAAAGACCAAGTGTGCTGCCCTCCATATCTGTGATGCGAAGAACACTGTACACTGGCTGAATGGAAGTTACCAACGTATCTCCCTTCGTCCAAAACTCATCATCTCCCATAACGAGAGTTGAGAACTGTGTGAAGAGAGTGTCTCCTCCTCTGACTTCTTGAATGTTGTACCAATCCTCAGCCACCACTGTACGTAGAAGCCCTTTTCTTACTCTAAGGACTCTATCAAGTACTATATACATGTAACAAAACCGTGTCATAGAGGGTTTCTGGAAATCCAAGGTAGAGTGGGAACGAAAGATGTTCAATACTTTTGGCTTAGTAGTGACAAATTTCACAATGAATTTCGCTTTATCAAGGATCGACTTCACCCATGGAAGTGCCCCAATGTCTTCCATAAGCAAATCTAAATTGTGGGAAGCACATGGTGTCCATGTAATCTTGGGGTATGCCTCTTCAATCATACGCCCCATCGACACGCAATTGGACCCGTTGTCGGGCACAACTTGCACTACATTCTCACTTCCCACATCCTCAATGGCTTTCTTAACATGTGAGAATATGAATTCACCTGTCACTGCCTGGTGCATGGGCTGGTATAGCACGTAAAAACATTGTGCCTTTGCAAGAGGACACAAGGATGTTATAGACATTCCTTCTACGAATGTCGGACCAGCCATCGCACAGAATAGAGCATCCATATTTCTCCCATACAGATCGTAGGGATAACATTTCAGTCTCTACCAGCTTTGTTTGCCTTGAGAGCTCATTAGTGCGCAAGGTTTGTCCTGAAGGACCCTCCCAAGCAACACCTATTCTACTAACGGCTTTCATTGCCCTCTTCCATGGAAGAATACTAGCAACATTAAATGGAATGCCACACTGAATGAAGAATTTGGTCAACTCTCTAGTGGCCTCTTCCATATGTTGCTTTTGCACTCCAGCCCTTATATTGCCTCTCATGAATATATTACTATCAGGGATCTTTGAATGTGATGGATGACGTGAAAAAGAGGGAGAGGCATCTGTGCATGGCATTTTACTTGCACTGTGATCATGAACTTGAGGAGACAAGATTTCATCATGAAGAGGCTCATTACCCGCACCCACAGTGCTCTCAAACGATGGAGGCATAGGCAAATTACCCATCCCTCGGCTCAATTGGAGTTGAGAAGTCAACTCCTCTACGGTTTGTTGAGGTATGGAAGTGCATTTTCCAATGCCTCTTCCTCTCAACCCAAGGAGATGAACTTTCATGCGGGATGCCGAGCCACCATAAATGCCCTTGCAATAATTGCATTCCAAAGAGGTGGGGCTATGAATTTTCACATGGCTACGGATGACATCGGGGGCTCTACCCATGGTGAAAGTTGAAACTTGCAAAATAATGAAGGGCTGAAACTCTCTCTCTATGTGTCGGATGTCCCAAAGTGAAAGAAATCAAAGAGCTTAGAGCGCTGAAAGTTGAAATTATGTGCAAACTTCAAAGAAGGGAAGAGAGTCTAGAGGGCAACAATATGTGCAAGACAAGAGAAGGCAAGAGAGGGAAAAGAGTCAAGAGTCAAGACTTTGAAAGTGTGCAACTCAAGAGTCAAAGTATGCATAAGTAGAGGGCTCTCCACTCACTTCTCCACGGACCACTCGTCACTCCTCCAACATCAAAGCCTAAGAAAATGCGAAGCTTGCGGGTAAATCAGGCCTGAAAACGGAGAAGTTTTTTTTCAAAAAAAAAAAGCCCAAAAAAATGTATTAGGACGTCCTAAACGTTTTTTAAAAACCGAAAAAACGCGTTTTTTTTAACTATGATATTGTCTACTCTACTATGCAAAATTTTCTCTTATCTTGTGCAAGTCTTGTTTTTCTCTCTTCTAATATTCTCGAGTGATTTGAGGCTTGTGATTAGGGATGTCTTGTGATTGTGGAAGTACTACATTAGTAGCCCGATATTCATGGGATGTCAGATATCTATATGATTGGTTACTAGGAGAGAAAGATTGGTCCAGAGTATTCATTATAATGGATTACTTTTTGGTTAGGGCAAGGTAGGTACGAATCAGGATGAGTTTTTGTTGGCTTCTTTGAGTCATCCCTCCGTGTATTCTACCTTGATCCTTTTAGGTTGGTATTTTTGCATGATTGCAAGATCGGATCTTCTATACAAAGTGCTCGTTGATATGCACTTAGTGCCATTCCTATTGAGGCTGGCAAACAGATTATGCCTATGTTTAGGACCCTTTGTACAAGGAGTCCATGGACATGCATGAGTGATCATGGAAGTTGATCCTTCGCACATAGACCATGCATGTGGTAGGTGTTGAGAATATGAGAGTGCATCTCCCTTTTGTATCTTGGTTTCACTCTATTTCTATTCCATTTTCATTCCATTTCCATTTTATATTATATCCTTTGTATTTGGGTACCTTGCAATTTGCTTCTACCATTGTATTCATTCTTCTTTGAGGGGAATTATCCCACATGAGATGTACTTTGGAGAGCCCCTCCCAAATCTATAAAAGGAGGGCTCTCCCCCCCATTTATAGTTGGTTAGAAGCTTGAGGAGCCTACTCCATGTTTTTGGCAAGCTCATTTCTAATCCATGTGAGTTTATTCATTTCTTGGTCTACTCACTTTGAGTCTCATACACTCTTTTTTTTTTTTGAGTACTCTCTTCTTTTCATTTTACTTCTGCGCGTGTATTCTCTACATGGTATCATAGCGCTAGGTGGAAGCCTTGACGGTGATTTTGGTGGTCATTTTGGTCGTGGTGGTGTTTGAATTTGGTGTTGTTGCTCTCCTTCCATTTGGAGAAGCTTTTTACCATCATTTTACACTCATTGTGTCTGTGCCATCACCTGCAAGCTCGACGATGGTCTAGTACCAGTAGAGCCGGCGCACACAGGAGTATAAGGGCTTTAAGAAAGGTCATCCTAGATCAACATGGAGGTCATTTACATACTCAGTGCATTTACAATTATATTTTTTATTCTACTCACCTTGTTCACTTGCAAAACTTTGGTGAATCGAGTCTGTTGATTGATGCGCAACAATGAACTCTTCGCTCAACTGCGCCACAATGAACTCTTCGCTCAGTACCTGTTGACTGTTCTGTTGATTGATGTGCAATAGTGAACTCTTCGCTCAACACCATTTTGTCTGAGTTACACACATATAACTGACTAGCTTATTCCTTTACGCTAAGGGACTTCGCCAAAACACCAGAGATGACAACGGCGCCATCAATGGTGCTCTACATGTCTCTGCGACCGAGGGAACCAGCGTGCTGCAACATTAACCTAGAGATTTTTATGCTCTCAATTTTCTGCCCTGGAGCTGCAAGCCTCAACTTGAAGTCCGACATCTTGCGTGTGAGTGCAGGGGCTCCAACTAAGAACCAAAGACTAGATGCTCGGGTATGCTTTCTATGACATAGCTAGAGAGCAAGATAAGAGGAATGCAGGTGTTCGTCATCTCTCTACGAAGAGAGAGACAGAGATAGTTAATGAGCCAGAGAGAGGAGAAGCCCTTCTCGTGGCCTCTGTAATGCAACAACAACACCTACATCGCCATTTTCTTTGTGGAAGCTCGACAGAGAGTAGAGAGAGAGATATAAAGAAAGAAAAAAAGAGGAATCTGAGCAAGCCTATGTGCGCCTCTAGATTGAACTCTCTTCCCTCCTTCAAAGAAAGCCATCGCGAGAAGAGGTGGTCACAACGACGTGTTCAGATTCATCTTTGGTTGATGAATGTCATTATCGGTGATCTCTACGGTTCACGATGATATCTGACATCATCAATGATTGAGCGCATGCGCTAAGGAGAAGCACATACGTCTTATCTTCAAAACTCCCACGAGTTTCACTCGTACTTGCCAAGTTGTTTAGCCGGCTGTCATGTTTACTAATAATAGTCTGAATATGGTCCACTAAAATTTGATGGACATTGTCTAAGGAAGACGAATCTCTTGCATTTGCTTTGTGTGGAATTAAATCAAACGGAAATATAGAGGGGCTCACTCGTGTAACAATTTTTAATGTTTTCCTCCTATTGAGCTCAAATATTTGTGTCCAAGCAAACCTTCAAGGGTTATTTATTACTTCAAGGGCATTACCTCTTCATGTTTTGTAAACTTAAAATCCTTGATTTCTCAGACTACTTTGTATCCTTTTTTTTCTTACATTCCAAGGGTCCTTTTATATTCTCCGAAGGATTCTAGCTTTCTCCTTGTGGGTCATTTGGCACTCTTAAGTACTCAAATAACCCCCTTTACAATTTCACTCTGTATTCTACAAGGGGTTCATTTTTCGAGTACGACACTTCAACATTGATACATCATTTGGCACAAAGTGCCCCATTTTTGTAACATCACAAATAGAAGAACATATTGTATGTGTGTGTGTGTCTTGGAGGCCACTCTAAGCTCCCAAGTGTGTCTTTCTCTACGTGACGGGCTACTCTAAACCCTCGTCTCGTATCAACTCGTCTCGGTTTTTGTGCAAGAGTAGGGCTATTCTAAGCCCCCCCTTCCTCAAGGTGTCTACTTCATTTTTGGTGCAAGTTTAGGGTTACTCGAAGCCCCCTGCCCCTACCCAAACTCAATTTTGTGAACCAAGTTTTATCGCAAGTGTGGTAACTTCGTTTCAATAGCAGTCATGTCAACGATTTCAAACGCCACGTCCTCAACTCAATTGTACTTACCCTCTTTTATGCCGATATTCATGCCGAAAGATGAAAGGTTAAATGGCACAAATTACAACCTATGGAAGGATACAATTAGGGCCTATCTCAATACAAAATTGTTTTACGAGGTCGTTGAAGGTACAAAAGGATAGCCCGATAAGGAAACCGATCAAGGAGCTTGGAATATATGGAATGTAAAAGATAAGCGAGCATTAAGCCACTTCACCTCGCATGTGATGAATTGACAAAAGGTCACATCACTGCATATAAGACTTCCAAATAAGCTTCAGATACTCTAACAAATCTCTATGAGGATAAAACACCTTCTAAGATTTATACTATAGAGGTCGAATTTCACAATCTCACTATACGTCCACAAGACACCATCACAAAAGTGATTGCCTAATTTGAAGATTATCAACGCAAGTTAGCACTTTGTTGACGTCGCGGCGCGCGCGCACACACACACACACAGAGAGAGAGAGAGAGAGAGAGAGAGAGAGAGAGAGAGAGAGAGAGAGAGAGAGAGAGAGAGAGAGAGAGAGAGAGAGAGAGAGAGAGAGAGAGAGAGAGAGAGAGAGAGAGAGAGAGAGAGAGAGAGAGAGAGAGAGAGAGAGATGGACATTGACGTGGACAGTCATAGATATAATTTTAGGCATTAACATAAAGACATAGCCATAGACATAAAACATGGAGGCATAGACATAGATATAGACATAAGCATAGACATAGACATACAGGGATCTCGACATAAAGACAGAGACAGAGAGACGTAGACCTAGAGACATAGACATATGCATAAAAGACAAGGGCATAGGCATAGGCATGGATATAGATGTAGTGACATAGACATAGAAGCAAAGGTAGAGACATAGACATAGCGATAGACATAGATACATAAATATAGATGTAGAAGACATAGGCATAGGTGAAGACATAGACATGTCACATAGCCACACTTATCCTCTCTCACCCCTGCCCTCCCCTTCCCCCCTTCTTTTTTCTTCCTGTTCATTGATGGAAAGGATCTGGTTTTCTAAGTTGTTCTACATTTTTCTACCATATTCCTGATTTTTCTCATTTTCACCCCTTGTTCCTCTTCCTTGTGTACTTGTGAGTGCAGATCCTTCTCAACTTATTGAGATATATTTTTCATGTAACCTATTAAGCGTTCCATTGTATGCAGGGTTTCATGGCCTTTTATTCAGGATTGACCCCAAGTGTGGTGGGGGTCTTCCCATATGCTGCAACAAACTACTTTGTGTATGATGGGCTTCGTACAGCTTACTGTCGCTCCACTGGAGAGAAAAATGTACCAACAGTACCGACACTTCTATTTGGTGCTATAGCTGGTGCTGTTTCTAGTGCTGTTACCTATCCATTGGAGGTTGGTTGAAGGGACCTTTTGCTCTCACTGTCTATGTTTCAGTCTGTGTGTTCCTTGAATCGCCTATTTTTTCACAGGTAGCACGTAGACAAATGCAATTAAATCTTGCAGCAGATATTGTTAAGAAGTCAACTGTCAGAGTTATTCTGGATGTATATCAGCACGAGGGATTCTTGGCCCTTTATAGGGGCCTTGGTACAACTTGGTTAAAGCTCATTCCTGCTGCTGCAATCTCCTTTGTGTGCTATGAGACTGCTCGATTGGCATTACGGATTGATGAAGCAAGCTTAATGAAGCCTGATGCAACAATTATAGCAGAACAGGAGGCTTGAAGCAAAAATCATACTTCTTTACATGGATGTCCTCATTTCTTTAGTGAAAGAGGTTTAACCCTTGTTGGTGGAAGGACTTGACCTTGAACCAAACTTCCATAACTGTAGCCTTCAGGTCTTTTTTCCATTTTGCAATCTGGTACTTTGACTTCAAGAGACATTTTTTGAGATTACGTGAAAGGGATAACTTAGTACCAGTGCAAACATATGCACGATTTTGAAGCCAGAAATGTTGGCTGTGCCTTTCTGGGGCAAAGAGAAACGCTCCTTGGTGATACTACAGTGTTTACACATATCCCGAAATTGCTGAAGGCTTAAATTTTGATGTCCTCTACATTCAGCACGTCTCAATGAATCTTAATGGCACAGCTTTGGTGCACTAACTTTTAGAGGTGGAGCTCACATTCTATGTTGCTGTTTGTATGATACACTTGTACGACAAAATTCAGTTACTCATGTCAAATGTATTCTGTCTATCTCAAGACACTCCAACAATATAGTTTGATAATTCTTGTACATTACTCAGTCTTTCGATCGATTCTTTTTCTGTTGCAGAGTTCACTTTGTAACATTGACCTCTGGAGATTGGGCTTTTGGTGAGGAGCTGCTGCCTCTTCCCCTTATCATCTAATTTATCGCTCATCTGTGGTTCTTAAATTATACTTATGTCTCAGGATTCCCTTGCTTTTGAATCTTGTGGTTTTTCTGTTCTCGTCTTGCTTTGAATGGCTGCATGGTTTTTGCGTGTGTCATTGTGAATGTGACTCTTCATACCTGCATGTAAATGAAAAGTTCAAATTGTTAAGAATCATTCAGGTTTGATGCTTAAAATAATCCTCCTGGACATAGTAGATTATTTTTTAGCTTGTGTAAGTGATTTGACAAGAATTTTTGGAGATTTTGTGATCTCCCATGTGGATGAATCTGTTGGTACTTGCGAGGAGTGGCTTTTGAGTGAACTGAAATCCTCCATTGAATTTGTTTGCAATGTTTCTATTGGTTAAATCACTAATGCTAGGGTGGTTGGTCCTAGGTTCATAATCCATTTGGGGCCACATGAAAGAAGTTGCTCTGGCAGTGCTTGTAATTATGATGTCTCTGGAGGGCCGGCAGAGTAGTACAAAATGGAACAGCTTGAGGAGTTGATGTTTTTAAGAGATGATGTAACTTGCAGATCAGCATAAAGGGCTTTTGGGCTGGTGAAGGAAGTTCAAGTGGACTAATATGATTTGTTGATGTTTTGTTGGAAATGATGCACCTTGCATGTTAGGGTCACATGAACAGTGCTGATAGCAGTTTTGGATCAAGTTGCTGTTGGAGTCTGGCGAGTGGAAGAAGTGGAAGCTTAGAAGCACAATACACTGTAATACTAAGCATTAAATATATAGCCCATTAGGGTTCTGTGCCTATTTACGAATGGGTGAAAGATCCTCAAAAAGTACCTTGGAAGTCTGAAGTGTGTTCACACATCACCATTGAAATATACTGCAAAACCCCTTAGAAGTGATGCAATTAACAAGCAGCTGGCACTCGTGTAAAGAAGTTGCAACCAATGTGGATTAAGATCAATCCACAAAGGGAGGAAGCCCAAAACTTTGTGAAAAGCTTTGAATTTTCATGAGGCAGAGCCTTTGTGTGAAAGATCAACACCATTATTTAATCTAAGCACATAAGACAAATTGATCTCTCCAACAGGCTCATTGACACAGTGATAGTGCACCTCAATGCTCTCAGTCTGAGCATAAAACGTTGGTTCCTCATAGTTGGGAACACACACTATTTGTTATGAAATATAGTGGTGGCACAAGTTTGACCAACACCCAAATTATCCACAAGGCATTTGAGCCACACTAAATAATAGCTGAGATAGTTGTCCTATATTCAACCTCACAACTAGAAATGGGCACGATATGTTATTTCTTGCTCTATCACGATATGCATGATCTACCAAACATGACGCAAAAATCATTTATGAACACAATATTGTAATAACAATCGCCCAATGAGAGGAAGAAATAGCATGTAGAATTGATGGTACTGATCTTTCCTTGGGGCAAAACAACCCAAGTTGTCAGGTATTAGATAAGTAGTGAAAGCTGAACTTAACATTTTCTCAATGCTCGATTCAAGGACTATGCATGAATCGGCTCATTTGAGAGGCAACAAACTGAGTATGCAGTCAAGTAATGATTACATAAATGAGGCATCCAACGACTTTTTGATAGAGACAAACATCAAATATCCCCAACATCATGAGGACTCAATTATAAACTTGTCTGGATGGAGGTTGCATTGCCTTTACAATCTTCAAGGCCAAAGCATTGTAATAAAGTGTTTGACACAAAGCAATACCTTCGTCAATTTGCATTATTGAATGCTCAAATGATGATGCAAATTCTAGTTCAAAAGGAGCATGTGAATCAACCTTAAACTTAGAAATACGTTCTCATTAAAACTAGTGAGAAGCATGTCATTAACATAAACAACAATGACTAGAAGCACATCATTTGCATGCTTCATACACAAGGTTCTTGTGGTTGGACTAATTTGGAATCCATGTGCTAATAAGCAGGCATGTTTTTTTCTTTATCAAGCCCCTTGGAGATGGTCTAGCTGCTCTTGCAGTGTATGGATCAACTCAAGCCAAAAGTCTCGAACAGTCTCGGATAGAGCGATTGTATGCCGCTCAAAGATGTGTCAACATCTCGCTCTCCAAATAAACCACATGGCAAGGCTATTGCATAATGAGAAATGCATTAAATTTAGAAGACAAGCTTCTCCCCTCAATCAAAATGGAGGTGTCCATTTTTACATATTGATAGATTTTCAATCATGACCACAAATTGTTTAAAATACATAAAAACTTCAAACTTATGATTTGAGTGGATAGAGCTATGTATGCCTTTAGAAGTCACATGCATCACTATGAGCAAGTTGCAATTTATGCTCATCTCTTGTACCATTTTTGAGGAACAAGGAATGTCGGATCTTACCTAGGATGTTATCTTGATGGCATGATTAGACCAGGAGGACACCACATTAGATCTTTGCAGACATGGAAAACTAGAAAAAGTAAGATGGAAAAAACATGCATGCCAAAGTATTCTACGTACCTGAATTGTCTATCAAAATTTCATCTACAACAATCAAATTCTCCTTTATATCTTTGATCTTTTTAAGAATACTATATGTAGAATCACCTTCATTCATATGGGCACTCTCCAACTATTTTTGAAAATAAGGAACATGAGCCTCATTTCTTGCCCGCTATAATATGGGAAGCCTATGGGTGAATATGAATGGTAATGGCTCTCTTGATAGATTCACATATAAAAAATAAGATTTCAAGAGGATTGTAAAATAATTCACTAGAAATAGGGCTTATAAAATTCCAAATGCCATCTACATTAGTTACATGTTGAAGATTTATAATCGTAATAGGATGTATTTTGACACTTGCAAAATATTCCGAAATTCCTTCACAACTAATACATGGTGCATCATGTATACCCACAAAGGTTAGATAGAATGATTCAACTTATCCTCTACATCCAACATGATGGAATTTAATCCCTCAGATTTGTACACTAGATGTGAAATGAACCCAATACATAGGCCCCTTCATACACCTTTTCTGCTACCCTTCTGCACAATTCGGATTCACCTACCTTACACTAATGCCAATCACCTAAGCTTTTAGCAACACTTAGTATACTTCATGAGCTTTCCAAGAAGCTATAGAACACCTCAAATGGATCTGTTTAGGTCAGTCAACAACTCTACAATACAAACTATGCAAAGATGTAGGATATGCAAAATATAGGGTTAAAAAGATACACCAATTTCTCTGCAGATAAAAGTGATTTCAAGAAGCCCCCTTAGGAAAAGCTACTTAATGTAATTTAAATATCTTAAATTGGATATGTACACAAAGAGTTATAACTCTTACAAGTAGACTATGTCTTTACCTACAAGAGAGTAGAGGGGATCTAGGCTTGATAGCTCCTCCTTACTCCTCCTCTCTACATATAACACCCTCCTCTGCCTTTTCCTAGCTTTAATAGTTGTGCTTCAGCTCCTTGGGCCTTGGATGACTCTCTCCTTGAGCCTCCTTGAGTATATGTCTCTTGGTCTTCAATGAACTACAAGACTTCCATGAATTCCATGAATTCCATGGGGATGGCACCATCCTTATAAGGTCCTCCAAGACGAAGTCAGCCTACCCATGTCATGGTAGGTTGATCCATGCCCAAACTAATCTCATCATTGATCTATGGGGTAAATCCAATGGTATAGGATCAACAACCATTTGTTTATAGCCCTTGATCTTGCGTAATCCACACTTAGGATTAAGTTTGGATCCAATGGCCCACAACAAAAATACCCTTCCCCAAGTTAAGGAAGCTACATTTGTTTCTAGCGTTTGATTTAGGTTGATCCTCACATATGATCAATCCCAAATCCAATGTCTTAGAAGTAACCTTCCTAACTATCAATCTACGGTCTACTCTCTACCTCATTTGACCTCAAAGTCAGGAACCTACCAATGTCCAACACTCTCACATGACTTCTCCTCATAATGGGGACCTTACAAAATAAAGTGTTATGGAACAATGGTGGTATTACATAAGGGTGAGGAATTGATCATATCTAATACCCCCCCTCAATGTCCACCTAGAGCTTGCGTAATTCACACTTTCGACACTCCCCCTCAAGCTTAAGGTGGTAGTGTCCATATCAAGTAAGCTCATAGTTTTTGAAAACTTTGTTAACTTGGTCACATCCAAGCTTTTGGTGAAGATATCTGCAACTTGGTTCTTTGTACCTACAAAATGAACATTAATGTACCCACTTGCAACCTTTTCCCTTACATAACGGTAATGCAACTCAATGTGCTTGCTCCTTGCATGATACATGGGATTGTTACCAAGATGTAGGCTTGGCATGTTATCTCCATAAATTGGAATTGGTCCAAGTTATATGCCAAAATCGTTGAAGAGCTTCTTAAACCACATTGCTTCACATGTAGTGAGGACTAAAGCTCTATATTCAGCCTTTGTTGAGCTCAATGCAAATGTTGGCTGCTTTTTACTTATCCATGAAATTGCTTTTGTACCTAGCATGGAAACATAGCTAGAAATTGACCTTCTGTCATCAACACTCCCGGCCCAATCTGCATCACTTGGAGAGAAACCACATCGCTTCAAGAAGTCCACTAGCCTCTAATTCCAATCCCTTGGGGCTTGCTTAAGGCCATGCAAGGCCTTCTTCAACATGCAAACATAGTTAAGATGTTATGGATCTACATACCCTTGAGGTTGTTCCATGAACACCTCTTCTTATAACTCACCATTCAAGAAAGCATTCTTCATGTCCATCTGGTAGATAGGCCACATCCTTACTACACATAGGGATATGAGAGCTCTAATGTTAGCCTTGTTTTCCGAAGGGATAAAAGTCTCCTCATAATCTACCCCTTGTGTCTCTGTGAAGCCATTGGCTACTAGTCTAGCCTTGTACCTTGCCAAGCTGCCATCTACATTCCTCTTGGTCTTGTACACCCACCTGTTTTGGACTATCTACATGCCTTCCTTCTTGGGTACTAGTTCCCAAGGGTTTTAAAAGCTTTGAACTCTTCATACATAGCCTTCCTCCACTCTAGTTTGATCTTTGCCTCCTCATAAGAATTTGGCTCTTGATCTGCAATGACATTCATCATGTATGCATAGTGCTTTGTCATGAACAAACCATATCTATACCTTTGTGGGGATACCTTCTTCCTTTTAGAACTCCTCTCTTGACCTTTGGGATATTGCTTCTTGAGTCTATTGAGATTTTCATTAGGAGTATTGACCTCCTCAAGTTCTTCCTCTTCTGACTCCTCTTTAGCTTCCCTAGTGTCATAATCTGTCTCTTGCAACCTTCTATACTTTGAAGTAGGGGATAATATTTCATAACCATAAGTGTAAGAGTGATCATATGAGTGTACCTTAGATGTAGGAGCCTCTGGTCCACTGATTGTGATTGACTCTTGAGGTTGAATCTATACATCAAAGTCTGCATACTCCTCTTGATCCTCTTCATCCAACTTTGCCTTGCCCTTGTCTCCATACCATGACCTTGACTCATCAAACAAAAAATATCTTGACATATAAAGCTTGATTGAGAGAGGGGTGTAGCACTTGTAGCCTTTTTGCTCATTTGAATAGCCAATGAACACACATTTCTCACTCTTGGGGTCTAACTTTGTTCTCACTTCACTAGGAACATGAACAAAGCATACACATCCAAATACCTTGAGGTGCTCCATTGTTGGTTCCTTGCCATAATATACTTCATGTGGAGTCAAGTTGTGCACACCACCTATTGAAGCCTTGTTTATCAAGTTACAACCTATACTCACAGCCTAAACCCAATAAGAGAATGGTAACATACCTTCATTTATGAGACATCTAGCTATCTCAACCAAATGTCTATTCTTCCTCTCTGCAACAACGTTTTCTTGAGGAGTGTACTTGCATGTAAAGTGCCTCTTTATGCCATTGCCTTGCAAGTACCTTGTGAATTCCTTAGAGAAATACTCTCTCCCTCCATGTGACCTTAGTTTCTTGATGTGTGCATCACATTCTTTCTCAACAAGGGACCTAAACTTTTCAAAGCATGAAAACACTTCTCATTTTTCCTTGATAACATATAGCCATACCTTTCTTGAGTGGTCATCAATGAAAGTAAGAAAGTACCTAGATCCTCCTAATGAAGCCTCTCTACTAGGACCCCATACATCTGAGTATATTAGCTCCAAGAGCTTAGAGGATTTGTACTCACTCCTTGGAAATGGCTTCCTTGCTTGCTTACCTAGCTGACAAGCATCACAAAACTTATGTAGATCTTTGCCTTTAAGATTCGATACTCCCTAAACTAAACTTGCTTTGCACATGCTTTCTAACTTGGGAATATTGATATTTCCTATCCTCTTGTGCCAAAGATCAATCTCTGCAATCCTTTTGTTACCAATCATCATACAACATACCTTGTGGTGTCTAGGAGCAACATCTAGTGTGAACAATCGGCCTTCTTTCCTTTCCTTGCCAATGAACTTGCCTCCTTGTATCACCATGCATCCTTTTAATATAACCTTCATACCTCTGTCTACCATCTATCCTATAGATATAAGGTTCTTGGAAATAAATGGAACATGAAGCACATCTTTAAGAGTCTTGACATATTTACCTTCACGTAGCTTCATATCTCCCACATGTGTAATGGGATGCTTAATGTTATCTCCTGTCTCCCCACAACGCTTTGAGCTTGGGACTTGCATATCAACAAACGATTTCTCCATAGATGACATGTTATTAGAGCATCCAGAGTGTATGTACTGCTTTGTGTCCTTGGGATCACTAATGTATCCATGTTTCATGGCTAGGAGGGTCTTCTTCTCATCATCCTTCTTGGAATTGTTAGCATAGTTCCCGTGCTGCTCCTTCTTCTTGTCTTTGTCATCTTTGAACCAACAATTCGAGAAATATTATTCTCCTTACCACATACAAAACACATTTTACCTCCATGAGGGTTGTTCTTCCCTTTGCTATTCTCACCCTTCCTTGAAGATGATGCCTTGCTAACTCCTTTCGAATCTGAATCTTCTTCCTTGGACTGCTTTCACTTGTTTTTTCCTCCTTTCCCCTTCTTTCCACTCTTTCCTTTTCCTTTTCTAGCATATAGGATCTATGAGTGAGCATCCTTCTTGGATGTGTCTCCTATGGAAACCTCTTCTACCACTAGGTGTGGGATCAACTCCTCAAGAGTTGGTAGAGGATCTCTATACAAGATGGTATTAATAAGGGGTTTCCACTTGTCTTACCCTCTCAACCCATTGACAGTAATATGCACAAGGTCTTCCTCATCTAGTTTGTAGCCAATGGATGCCAATTGCTCCCTCAACTCCTTCACCCTCAAGGTGTACTCAACAATAGATTGACCACTACCTTTTTTCAAAGAATGGAGTTTATTCTTTAGATGCATCTTTCTACTTCTTGTGGAAGTAGCATATATCTTCTCTAAAGCCTCTCAAACATTTCTAGCATGATCAAACTTTGATATATGACCAATCAGAGTGTTAGAGATTACCTGTGATATGTAGAAGGTATCTCTCCTATTCCTTTCCTCCCAATCCTTCAACTTGTTCAATTCTTGATTGGTGACCTTTGGATTTTTGGGATCCACATGTGGTTTATCTTCATCTCCAAACACAATAGGCCATAAACCTTTTCTAATGAGGTAGTTCATGACTCTAAACCTCCATGGTTGATAGTTGTCTTTGTCAACCAAATCCACTTTTTGACTTAGATATGCAATAATGAATGGGAAATTAGGGTTACACAAAAATGTACCTCTTAGCCTTGATGTCCAAGCTTTTGTGTCCTTCTCCTAGAGTCTTGAAAGGATGTTTCTTACTGTGATACCATCTGATGGAGAAGTGAAATGAACCTAATACCTAGGTTCCTTCAGACACCTTTTCTACTACCCTTCAACAAAACTTTGATTCACCTACCTTACACTAATCCCAATCACATGAACTTTTAGCCACACTTAGCATGGTTCATAAGCGTTCCAATAAGCTATAGAACACCTCAAATGGATCTTTTTAGGTTAGTCAACAATTCTCTACAAAAGAGATGATGTAGAGATGTAGGATATGCAAAAATTAGGGTTACAAAGATACACCAATGTCTTTGCACATAAAACTGATTTCACGAAGCCCTCTTAGGAGAAGTAAGAATATACATAAGCTATTGAATGCACAATAAATCTCTTAAATTGGATATGTACACAAAACAGTACAAGTCTTACAAGTAGACTATGTCTTTACCTACAAGAGACTAGAGGGGGTGTGGGCTTGGTAGCTCCTCCTTACTCCTCCTCCCTGCATATAATGCCCTCCTCTACATTTTCCTAGCTTGGACAGCTATGATTCAGCTCCTTGAGCCTTGGATGATTCTATCCTTGATCCTCCTTGAGTATATGTCTCTTGGTCTTCAATGACCATGCGGAGGGGACCATCCTTATGAGGTCCTCCAAGCCCAAAATGGCCTACCCATGTTCTAGGGTCATGGTATCTTGATCCATGCCTAAACTAATCTCCACCATTGATCTATGGGGTAAATCCAACATTAGAAAGGTAGAATAAACAACCATTTGTTTGTAGCCCTTGATCTTGCTTAATCCATACTTACGATCAAGTCTAGATCCAATGGCCCACAACAAATACACCCTTCCCCAAGTTAAGGAAGCTACTTTTGTTTCTAGCCCTTGATTTAGGTTGATCCTCACATATGATCAATCCCAAATCAAATGGCTTAGAATTAAGCTTCCTAACTATCCATCTAGGGTCTACGCTAGACCTCATCTAACCTCAAAGTTAGGAACCTACCAATGTCCAACACTCTCACATGGATTCTCCTCATAATGGGGGCCTTAACAAATAGAGTGTTATGGAACAATGGCTGTATTAAATAAGGCTGAGACATTGTGCATATATAAAAATCCCCCCCTCAATGTCCACCTAGAGCTTGCATAATTCACACTTTCAACACTCTCCCTCAAGCTTAAGGTGGTAGTGTCCATATCAAGTAAGCTCATAGCTTTTGAAAACTTTGTTAACTTGGTCACATCCAAGCTTTTGGTGAAGATATTTGCAACTTGGTCCTTTATACCTACAAAATGAAAATTAAGTTCTCTACTTGCAACCTTTTACCTTACATAATGGTAATGCATCTCAATGTGCTTGCTCCTTGCATGACACATGTGATTGTTAGCAAGATGTAGGCTTGACATATTACCCTCAAGGTTATGTAGATCCACTACATCCTAGCTATGTTTGCAGGCTGAAGAAAGCCTTATATGGCCTTAAGCAATCCCCAAGGGCTTGGAATCAGAGGCTATTGGACTTCTTGAAGAGATGTTGTTTCTCTTCGAGTGATGCAAATTGGGCGAGGAGTGTTGATGATAGAAGGTCAACTTATGGCTATGCTTTCATGCTATGTATGAAACAAATTTCATGGATGAGCAAAAAGCATCCCAGAGTTGCATTGAGTTCAACAAAGGTTGAATATAGAGCTTTAGCCCTCACCACATGTGAAGCAATGTGGCTAAAGAAGCTCTTCAAAGATTTCGGCATACAACTTATGACCAATTCCAGTTTATGGATATCTTCATGCCTTCCTTCTTGGTTACTAGTTCCCAAGTGTATTTCTCCTTAAGAGCTTTCATCTCTTTATAAATAGCCTTCCTCCACTTTGGTTTCATGTTTGCCTTCTCATAAGAATTCAGCTCTTGATCTGCAATGACATTCATCATGTATGCATAGTGCTTTGCCATGAAAGAACCATATGTATACCTTTGTGGATGTGCCTTCTTCCTTGAAGACCTCCTCTCTTGACCTTTGGGATATCGCTTCTTGAGTCTATTGAGATTTACATTAGAAGTAATGACCTCCTCAAGTTCTTCCTCTTCTGACTCCTCTTGAGCTTCCCTAGTGTCATAATCTGTCTCTTGCAGCCTTCTATACTTTGAAGTAGGGGATGGTCTTTCATAATAATAAGTGTAAGAGTGATCATATGAGTGTAACTTAGATGTAGAAGCCTCTCGTCCACAGATTGTGATTGACTCTTGAGGTTGAATTTGTACATCAAAGTCTGCATACTTCTCTTGATCCTCTTCATCGAACTTTGCCTTGCACGTGTCTCCATACCATGACCTTGACTCATCAAACACAAAATCTCTTGACACATATAGCTTCTTTGAGAGAGGGTTGTAGCATTTGTAGCCTTTTTGCTCTTTTGAGTATCCAATGAAGACACATTTCTCACTCTTGGGCTCTAGCTTTGTTCTCACTTCACTAGGAACATGAGCAAAGCATACACACCCAAATACCTTGAGGTGCTCTGTGGTTGGTTTCTTTCCATAATAGACTTCATGTGGAGTCAAGTTGTGCACAGCACCTATTGGAACCGTGTTTATCAAGTAACAAGCTGTATTCACAACCTCAACCCAATCAGAGAATGGTAACATACCTTCATTTATGAGACGTCTAGCTATCTCAACCAAATACCTATTCTTCCTCTCTACAACACCATTTTTTTGAGGAGTGTACCTGAATGTAAAGTGCCTCTTTATGCCATTGTCTTGCCACTACCTTGTGAATTCCTTGGAGAAATACTCTCCCCCTGACCTAGAGTCTTGATGTGTGCATCACATTCTTTCTCAACAAGGGACCTAAACTTCTGAAAGCATGAAAACACTTCTGATTTTTCCTTGATAACATATAGCCATACCTTTCTTGAGTGGTCATCAACGAAAGTGACAAAGTACTTAGATCCTCCTAATGCAGCCTCTCTACTAGGGCCCCACACATCTCAGTGTATAAGATCCAAGATCTTAGAAGATATGTACTCAGTCCTTGGAAATGGCTTGCTTTGCTTGATTACCTAGCTGATAAGCATCACAAAACGTATGTAGATCTTGGCCTTCAAGATTTGGAATTCCCTGAACTAAACCTACTTTGCACATGATTTTTAACTTGGCAATATTGATATGTCCTATCCTCTTGTGCCAAAGATCAATCTTTGCAATCCTTTTGTTACCAATCATCACATAACATACCTTGTTTTGTCTAGATGCAACATCTAGTGTGAACAATCTACCTTCTCTCCTTCCCTTTGAAGGGCTTTGGTGTGCAAAAGAAGAGGAGCAAGAAGGAGGTGGAATGAGAGAGAGGAGAGGAAAGACAAGCGGATATGCGTGGGAGCCTCGAACCCACATAATGATCTCTCTTGAGGCAATACTCTATATATGATGTATATATATGAATATGGTGGTAAGGTCACATGAACCTTACATCCCCAACAATCTCCCACTTAAGGGTCAATGTGACCGTAAGTGCTAAGGTATCTACACCAACTGCCTCGAACAAGGTGTATCCATGCACCTCAAACTGCTCTAGACTCATATCGATAAGAGTCGAGCTCATATCTAGCTGATGAAAGAATTGACGAAGTTCCTGCAAAGCTCCCACTCACTCTATGCCTATGTCAATCATGGAACGACTGAAAACTCCAGGTGCAAATGCTCCAATCGCAACTGCAATGTTTGGTCTCGAGCATAACAACTCGTACATCAGACTCCCGAGTGTTGACGAAACATGTGCTATCTTGGCTAACCTAAGTATATCAGCCATGCCTGTATCCAAGGCATCCAAAGAACCATCATAAAGACCAACATGTCGTGACATATCTGTGTCAACATCTGGCATGAGCGAATCCAAGAATGACTGCATAACTGTTGACTCATCAGCATCTAAATCAACCATGCTCGCAACCAAGGATGTATCTAGCTGTGCATCCTGAGAGCTAATATGCTCTAGCATATGATGTGTATCATAAGAGCTATCATGCTCTACCACACCAAGTGTATCATCATGCTCCACATGAGCTAATTGCACAACATCAGCACCAAGATCAAACTGATGATCTAACTCTAACTGAGTATCATCACAATGCTCTACATGAGCATCCATATCATGCTCTAAAGCATCCAACTGATCATCTAAAGTGTGCTCCACATGAGCATCTATATGATCAACAAAATCATGCTCTACATAAGCATCAAGAGCATCCAAGACATGCTCTACATGTGCATCCATTTGAGCATCTGAATCCTGCTATACATGTGCATCAAGAATGTCAATAGATCTATCTGTAGGTAGAAAAAATGAGACACGACGAGTCTCACATCGCACATAAGGCTGAACTCCCATTGAGACGAGACTGTCTCTCATATGAAGTACCTACAGTGGATAACTGTGCCCAATCCTAGCACCTCTGACAAGCATTAGCTGTCCCAACTGCAACTGAAAATGATGCTCACCAAGGAATGCATAACATCTTCTCTCCTGTAACTGGCTATCTGAAATCAAGCTCATAGGGAATGAAGGCACATAGCGTACATGTCTGAGTATAAGTGATGCTCCACTAGGTAGCATAAGGCATACATCTCTTGCACCCTCAATGTCATATGCCGTATCATCAGGCAACTACACACATCCACGAATCTTACATGAGAATCGACAAAACCACTCACGATGTGGAGTAACATGAAAATCGGCTAATGCATCAAGCAACCAAGTCATATGTATGATATCCAATGAACAAGAGGAATCCTGAGATGAACCATAGGAGAAAGTGATATCACCATCACTAGCATAATCAACTGCCATAGACTCTCATGAAATCACTACCTGACCTGCATAACGTGCATGTCTCTGATGTCATCATCGCATCTGCCTAAAGCAATGTCGTCAAATATGGCCCTCATGATCAGAATGCCAACATCGAAGTCGTCGATGTGATCTATATCTCATAATGGACTCACATACATATCATGTACTCTCTGCCATAATATACTACTCGTCTCCTCATACATAATAGACTCAAATATAGAATCCACAAGCTGTAATCGGATAGTGGATCTGGCCAATGCATCCATATCCATCCATACATGGTCGGGCATGTCACGAAGGCTCCGTGCATCTCTATGCACATACATATGTAACCCTGCACGAACCAATGTATGCCACATCTGAGCTTTCCATCTTGGAAAGTTAGTGCCATCAAACTGAGAAGATACCATGCTAGCAATCCAATAGACTAGTAATGTAACAAAAGACTAGAAACAATACTCTATCCTCAATAGGATCATGCCTGCATATCCATATGCATAACTCACATCACAAATGTGTCGATGGAGAAGAAACCATGTGAACCACCTGTCACATAACCATGCATCTAGCATGACATAAAACCATGAGCATAAGCCTGCTCACCAAGTCTCCAAAGTGACCAAATAGATGTGAAAGAATCCTGTCAGTGATCCAACCAAAGATAATGGCAACTACATATGCCAAAAACTAATAGCAATATATGCCAACACAATGATGATGTATCTCCCACTCAAGAATGAATCTTGCAAGATAGTCCAACCTGTAATGAATAACCTCTCACCAAGTCCAAATGAATGGAGATAAACAATGATCCAAAGCTATCACACAAGCTTCAAGATCCACTAGAGCTCCTTTTTAGCATAAAAGCCGATAAAATTTCGGCAGCATCTCCTCTGTAAAATGGACTCTAGAACCAAAATAACCATGTGGGAATCACCATTCATAACATCAAATCAATGAACATTTTCTAATAGAATAGCGAATCAAGGTGACAAACAAGTGTGCAATTGAGGCTCCAATCTAGATCATGTATCTGCAAAGAAAACAAAGATACAATTACCAATCTAGATCCAATGTCAACTCTCATAAAACGATGTGCAATCGATACGTAAATCCATAACCAAGTGGCATAAGCAAGATATAGACCACAATGCCACTATACATCCATGATTGAACTCATGATGACATAAACCTCAAAAAGAGTATACCACAATGTCATTTTACATGCCAAACACGTGACAAGATCATGCTCTACTCTCATATGGAGGAGCTACCATAGTGATCATACATGTATATGCCTTGAAGCTCTGAAAATAAGAGTTTGCACACCAAAAATTCTCTCTCAAAGAAGTTCCAAAGCAAATTCAACCTCCAAGAGCAATTAGGGTTCTTATGGCAAAAATGTGTTGCTCTGTGTTTTCTTGTTTCAGAGGTGATAACCTCTGAATCTGGACTTTTTCTCTCTGCAAACTTCAAGATCTGATTCTTGGCTATGTAGCGAGATAAAAAACACCTCAATCGGAGGTGCGTAACTCAAGATACACACAAAACAAGCATCAACTATAAATTTCACTTTCACCTGCAACACTACTGCTTTGTATTCTACATTTTTTACGATTTAAAACTCAGAATCTGGACTTTTACTCTTCTATAAACTTGTAGAGGTTACTCCAAGCTAGGCATAGCAAGTTGAATCCTATGAATCGGACCTATAGAACTCAAGTTATGATCCAAAAACTGACCTACTACCATAGTGAATGTAGATTCGCCTTCTATAGTAGTCTGCATTTTTTGCATTTTGAGCAGTCTAAAACTCAAAACCAGGTTCTGTACCCTTCTGTCAATTTGTAGCCCTCTATGTTAGATACACACAAAACTTTAAAACGCATCAATCCGAGCTCCCTAACTCGAGTTATGATCAAAATACTGAACAACTATCAAGAGATGCCAACCTGCACTTCTACCCATTCTGACCTAAGCTTCCATTGAAGCTTCTTGCACACAAGCCTTCAACATGCTCTGATACCAATGAAGGGCTTTGGTGTGCAGAAGAAGAGGAGCAAGAAGGAGGTGGAACAAGAGAGAGGAGAGGAAAGATGCACGGATATGCGTGGGAGCCTCGAACCCACATAATGATCTCTCTTGAGGCAATACTCTATATATGATGTATATATATGAATATGGAGGTAAGGTCACATGACCCTTACATCCCCAACAATGGGAACCTCAAAACCCACATAATGATCTCTCTTGAGGCAATACTCTATATATGATGTATATATATGAATATGGGGGTAAGGTCACATGACCCTTACATCCCCAACACCCTTGGCAATGACCTTGCCTCCTTGCTTTACCATGCACCCTTTTGCATTAAATATAACCTTCATACCTCTTTCTACCATCTTTCCTATAGATATAAGGTTCTTGGAAATAGATGGAACATGGAGCACATCTTTAAGAGTCTTGACATACTTACCTTCACCTAGCTTCACATTTCCCAAGTGTAATGGGATGCTCAGTGTTATCTCCTATCTCCATATAACCTTTTAAGCTTGGGATCTGCATATGAACACAAGATTCCTCCATAGATGACATGTGATTAGATCATCCAGAGTCTATGTACCACTTTGTGTCCTTGGGATCACTAGTGTAGCCATGTCTCATGCCTAGGAGTGTGTCGTTCTCATCATCCTTCTTGGAGTTGTTAGCATAGTTCCCTTGCTCCTTCTTCTTCTTGCCTTTATCATCTTTGAGCCAACAATTTGAAGAAATATGATTCTGCTTATCATATAAAATAAGTTTTACCATGATTGAGGGTTGTCCTTCCCTTTGCCATTCTTGCCCTTCGTTGAAGATGATGCCTTGCTATCTCCTTCTCAATTAGAATCTTCTTCCTTAAACTGATTCCACTTGCTTTTTCCTCCTTTCCCCTTCTTGCCACTCTTGCCTTTTCCCTTGCTAGCATATAGGACCTATGAGTGACCATCCTTCTTGGATGTGTCTTCCATGGCAACCTCTTTTGCCACTAGGTGTGGGATCAACTCCTCAAGAGTTGGTAGAGGATCTCTATACAAGATGGCAGTAATAAGGGGTTTCCACTTGGCTTCTCCTCTCTTAGCATTGAGAGTAATCTGCACTAGGTCTTCCTCATCTACTTTGGAGCCAGTGGATGCCAATTGCTCCCTCAACTCCTTCACCCTCAAGGTGTAGTCAACAATAGATTGACCACTACCTTTCTTCAAAGAATGGAGTTCATTCTTAAGCTGCATCGTTTTGCTTCTTTTGGAAGTGGCATATACCTTCTCTAAGGCCTCTCAAACATCTTTAACATGATCAAATTCTGATATATGATCAATCATAGTGTTAGAGATTACCTGTGATATGTAGAAGATAGCTCTCCTATTCCTTTACTCCAAATCCTTCAACTTCTTCAACTCTTGATTGGTTACCTTTGGATCTTTGGGATCCACATGGGGCTTCTATTCATTTCCACACACAATAGGCCATAAACCTTTGCTCATGAGGTAGTTCATGACTTTGAACCTTCATGGTTGATAGTTGTGTTAGGGCATAATGAATGGGAAATTAGGGTTACACAAAAATGTACCTCTTAGCCTTGATGTCCAAGATCTTTTGTCCTTCTCCTAGAATCTTCAAAGGATGTTTTTTGCTTTGATACCAACTAATGGAATTTATTCCCTCAGATTTTCACACTATAAGTGAAATGAACCAAATACCTATGTCCCTTCATACACCTTTTTTTCTACCCTTCAACAAAACTCTAATTCACCTTCCTTACATTGATCCCAATCAACTATGATTTTAGCCACACTTGGTATAATTTATAAGCTTTTCAACAAGCTATAGTGTTGGAAGATCAAGCTTACACTTTTCTTGAGGTGGATTTGATCTACATCAAAGACTATCGCTTGGATTATAGCAAAAGAATATCCGTTGGAGAGTTCTTTTACCTATGCTCATTTATTGTATTTTTTTGAGAGATTTTTGATGGTTCATTTACCATTGTAAACTCCTTGAGCTTTGCACATGTAAAAGTAAAAAAAGAGAGCCCAAATCCCACAAATTTGTGGTGGTTGATTTGCATTCAATCAAGCAATCAATCATCTAAAAGTAGATCAAACTAGATCTTCACTTTTCCTAGATTGTAGGAAAGTGAATTGATTCCTTCCAACAACCATCCCACCTTCATTTGAATTCAATGTAGAAGTTGTGGAACACTCCTAGAGTCTATATAAAGACTTCAAATTAGCTACACAATACATGGAAGCAATATACATACACTTGTGACCATCACGTCTTGCTCCTTCAATTTTCTACATCATCTTCTTCGCCAACAGTAATCTTGCAGAGGCTACTGCTCTCTCTCCAGAGCTCAAAATTTGATGAGAGATGGATCATTGGAAACCTATTAGTGTCTGGTTTATGATGTGAAGTTTCATAGCATTTGATTCACTAGATTGGGAAAAATCTCAATTTTTCTGTCTCAGGGTCAATCTTTGCATATTCCTAAAAAATAGGAGGTACCACCATTGAGTGTTTGATTCATTCCTATAGCATATTTTTCTTATTCCTTATAGTTTTGTGCATTATACACACTCAAACCTATGTGTATCACTCCCATAAAAGGAGTTTTTCTATTTGTAATCACGCTGGTCACTATGGGCATTGTAAATGCATTGTCTCTTCCATAGATAATAAGTTTTTTGAGCTAGTCGATGCACGAACCTATCTGTTTTGTATTGAATCGTTCTCCTTGATGCTCCAAAGTACATAGTGCATTTCTTTGCACTTATCACATGCCTATAAGGTCTATTTGAGTCTCCATAAGCTCAAGGGCTGGTATTGTTCTGGTTGTTTGGACCAAACTTCATCGCTTTGAAACACAACTTTCTACCGCCTACAAGCTTCTCCAAGTTCTTCCAGCGGTATCAGAGCTAGATCAAGATGTGTGATGGCTTTCCTCAATGATCAAGAAGCTTGAATGACACAACTACGCGGCTTGACAAATCAGAATGGAGGCCTATTTGCAAGGTAGAAATCTTTATGGAATTGTAGTAGGTGATGAAGCTATGCCTATTCCAACATCCAAAGGAGGACCTACACAAGAGGAGACAGATAAGCTCACACTTTGGTGCACAAGGGATGCTCAAGCAAGGTCGTAAATACTAAACTCTTCTATCTATCTATCTATCTATCTATCTATCTATTTATCTATTTATCTATCTATCTATCTATCTATCTATCTATCTATCTATCTATCTATCTATCTATCTATCTATCTATCTATCTATCTATCTATCTATCTATCTATCTATCTATCTATCTATCTATCATTCTATCTATCTATCTATCATTCTATCTATCTATCTATCTATCTATCTATCTATCTATCTATCTATCTATCTATCTATCTATCTATCTATCTATCTATCTATCTATCTATCTATCTATCTATCTATCTATCTATCTATCTATCTATCTATCTATCTATCTATCAATCTTGTGAGGAACAAATCCTCTATATGCACAACAAAAGCACAATGAACCCAAAATAGGTCTTCCAGCCTACACCTGAAAATATACCTGACCTGGATCAAGCAATTTGACCCACCACCTGAAATCCAATGACTCCAAGATTTTGTCCACACTTAGTAGACTCTGTTAGCTTTCCAACAAGCCAACAAACACTCAATTTGGATGAGTATAAGTCAGGCAACTCACTGTTACAAAACAGACTACCTGTCTGTCCACCTGTGCAAATTTTTCAGTTACAGTAAAATGCGAATATCTCGGCGCAGCAGTACGCAATCACTATGAAACTCAAGACAGAGAAAGTAGGAGAGATAGGCTTTCATTCAAGACAAGAATCACTGAATGTGGATTTATACACAGAGAGCAACACTTGTTACAAGTTGGGTATGTCTGACAGACTACAGTAGAGAGAGAGGGTCTAGTGTGAGAAACTGATCCAAAACCTCACTTACAGAGATGATCTGGGGCTGAAACTTCTTGGGCATGCTCCTCTGGTCCTTGAGCACTTGGTAGATGCTTCTCCTCAGTCTTGGTATCCTGAAAATGCGCCTTCATGCTTGTATGAATGTGTGTGTGACCTTTCACATACCCCTTCCTTGTCTCTTGACTCTTCAATGGATTCTTCTTGATCTTCAAACTCCCTTGAGTGCCCTTTGACGTTTCCTTTTACTCCTAATGGATAAGGAGTCGTGGCTTTACCTTTATCCAAGTATTTATGCTCATTTGGAATATCCAAATTACCAAAATTATCCACTAAGCTTGCTCCTTCTTTTTCAACACTCCCCCTCAAGCTTAAGTAGGAAGTGTCTATGTCCATCAAGCTCATCATGTTCTTGAACTTGCTTAACTTTGATGCATCCAATCCTTTGGTGAATAGATCAGCAACCTGCTCCTTTGTTGTCACAAAATGAACATCCACTTCATTAGTAGCAACCTTTTCTCTTACATAATGGTAATGCACTTCAATGTGCTTACTCCTAGCATGATACATGGGGTTATTAGCCAAGTGAATAGATGACATATTATCTCCATAAAGGGAGATTGTTCCAACCTGCACATCCAAGTCAATTAGAAGCTTTTTAAGCCACATAGCTTCACATGTAGCTAGAGCTAATGCTCTATACTCAGCCTCGGTTGAAGACAATGCCACCGTAGGTTGCTTCTTTGACATCCATGAGATAGTCTTTGTTCCAAACATGAATACATACCCCGAAGTGGATCTTCTATCATCAATAGAACCAGCCCAATCAGCATCACTCCATCCTCTAAGAGTTAGCTCTTCTCCATACCTATAAAACAATCCATTATTGATTGTATACTTAACATACCGAAGCACTCTTTTGGCTGTATTTAAGTGCTCTTGAGTAGCAACATGCATAAATTGGGCAAGTACGCCTACCACATAAGAAAGATCAGGTCTAGTCATTGTTGCATATATTAAAGAGCCAACCAAGCTTCTATATAATGTCAAATCATGAAGTTTCCTACCATCCAACATGCTTACCTTTGTATTTGCATCAATAGGTTGAGTGAGTACCTTACATTCAGCCATACCATACTTGTAAAGTACATCCAAGAGGTATTTCCTTTGCAAAAGGTATATGCCATCCATTGCATAAACAACTTCAATACCTAGAAAGTACTTTAACTCACCCAAATCAGATACCTTGAACTCCTTTCCAAGGCTCCTCTTGATGTCTTTAATTCCTTCATGGTCACTACCTGTTATGATAAGATCATCCACATATATGCAAATAAATACCACCTTACTCCCTTCTTTCTTTATGTAGAGTGAGGGATCAGATTTGCTTTGAATGTACCCACACTTTTCAAGGTATTCCATAAGCCTTTGATTCCAGGCCCTTGGTGCTTGCTTAAGACCATACAAGGCCTTCTTCAACCTACAAACAAAATCAGGATGATCCACATCTTCATATCCAATAGGTTGTGCCATGTATACCTCTTCTTTTAGCTCACCATTCAAGAATGCATTTTTTATATCAAGCTGATATATAGGCCATCTTCTACCTGCACATACAGCTATTAAGGTCCTTATTGTTGTTTTGTTAGCCACGGGGCTGAATGTCTCTTCATAATCCACACCAAAAGTTTGTGTGAACCCCTTTGCAACCAACCTAGCTTTGTGTCTAGCTAGTGAACCATCGGCATTCCTTTTAGTCTTATACACCCATTTGTTTTGAACCACTTTCATACCTGGTGTTTTAGGCACTAATTCCCAAGTCTCATTGTCCTTGAGTGCTTTCATCTCTTCATCCATTGCTCTCTTCCATTCCTCCTTTGTTGATGCCTCCTCATACATTTGAGGATCATTATCTCCAATAACCTGCATCATATAGGCATAGTGCTTGGCAATGAAAGAGTCATAACTTAACCTTTGTATTGGCTTCTTGAGCCTTGAGGATCTCCTCTCATTCCCTTTAGGGAATTGCTTTCTTAACCTTGAAAGCTTTACTTGTGGTGTAACCACTTCTTCATAGCCTTCTTCATCCTGTGACTCACTATCACCTTTATGATCATCATGAGAGTCACTAAGAGACTTATACCTGGATGTTGGTGATTCTGATAGACTTCTTCTTTCTCCCATGTGTCCTTGGGTAGCTGATCTTGATGTTGAAGCCTCAGGCCCACTCATTTGAGTTGATTCAACCTGCATATCACCTTTACCACAAACTGATACATCATCCAAGTTATCATCTATTACCTTTTCTTTTCCCTTGTCTACATACCAAGGTTTCAATTCATTAAATACCACATCTCTTGATACATACAACTTCTTGGTGTAAGGGTTATAGCATTTGTACCCCTTTTGCTCACTAGAATAGCCAATGAAAACACATTTTTCAGATTTTGCATCAAGTTTAGATCTTACCTCTTGTGGAATGTGCACATAGCAAGTACATCCAAAAACCTTGAGATGTTCCACACTTGGTTTCTTACCATAGTAGGCCTCATTTGGAGTCAACTCATGCACACCACTTGTAGGTACCCTATTCATCAAATAAACTGAAGTATAAACAACCTCAGCCCAATAAAATAATGGCATGTGTGCTTCATTAATCATACACCTTGCAATTTCAACAATGTGCCTATTTTTCCTTTCAGCCACCCCATTTTGTTGGGGGGTATACCTGCATGTAAATTGCCTTTTAATACCATTCTCATACAAATAAGAGCTGAATTCTTTGGAGAAGTATTCTCCCCCTCCATCAGATCTTAGGGCTTTGATATATTTACCTGTCTCCTTCTCAACCTCTTGTTTGAACCTCTTGAACATAGAGAACACATCTGATTTTTCTTTAATGATGTATATCCAAACTTTTCTAGAATAATCATCAATAAATGTAACAAAATACCTTGATCCTCCCAAGGATGACTCTTTGGAAGGTCCCCATACATCAGTATGGATGAGGTCCAAGAGATTTGCAGCCCTATGTGTGCTCCTTTGGAATGGTTGTCTTGCTTGCTTCCCTAGTTGACATGCATCACAAAATTCATGAAGCTCTTTGTTCTCAAACATGGGCAGCCCTCTTACAAGCTCTTCCTTGCTCATATTCCTTAGCTTAGGAATGTTGACATGGCCTATTCTCTTGTGCCAAAGGTCAAGTTCAGCAATCCTTTGATTACCAATCATAACAAAGCATACCTTGCTTGCATTAGGAGACACATCCAAGGTGAACATTCTTCCTTCTTTTCTTCCTTGAGCAACAAGCTTGTTTCCATCTTTAGGATTCCTTATAAAGCATCCTTTGTCATTGAAGGTGACCTGCAAACCCTTCTCTACCATTTGCCCTACTGAAATAAGGTTCTTAGTAATAGATGGAACATGCAATACCTTCTCAAGCACCTTGGCTGATTTGTCACATCCAATTCTTACATCTCCAATGTGCTCTATGACATGTTCGGTGTTGTCACCTGTCTCCACACATCCTTTGGACTTTGGAACCTGCAAATTGGTGAATATATCACCCTCACAAGACATATGATTGCTGCACCCTGAGTCTATGTACCATTTGGTATCATATTTAGCATCCTTTGAATAACCATGTCTCATAGCAAGCAATTGATCATTACCTGTTTCCTTGTTTGAAGCATTTGCATAGTTCCCTTGCTTTCTTTGAGTGTATT
>CM035429.1:140033410-140045742 GCA_020310875.1 Ceratopteris richardii
GCTATGGAAAATTACTATTCTCCAAAGAGGAGACATAGTCAACTCTGCAAAATCAGTGACCATCTTCCGAATCTGAGGGTGTTTGAAGGGTTCATCATCATTAACTGATCCCAACATCCTAAATCCATAGGGTATGTCCGCTATGAGAAGGGAGAAATGTTTTCTAGGCACAACAGAACAAATATTATTTACATCACTACAGAATACATTGTAATATACAGGCCTAAGGGGGTCTAGGGGATTGGAGAAACATTTCAGATCAGGTTCATCATCAAAATCCATCTCCTTGGCTTTCAGCCTAGATTTCTCATGCCTTGCTCTTTGAATGTGAGCCAGGAATGCAGGGGGGCAATATCATCTAGTAGCTCCGCAGACTTACTTTTCTTTGGTTTCTGCAGAAAAAGTGGAAAGACAACTAAATGAGCTCTTCAATATAGCAAGCAGAACATAAGGAAGCGATGAATGGCATCGATTTCATGTGGGGGTAGATGCCAGGCATCGACTTTCTACTGAAAGTCGATGCCTGGCATCGACATATGCCACGAGGTCGATGCCAGGCATCGACTTATGCTACAGGTTGATGCCGGGCATCGACTTATGCCCCCAAGTCGATGCCAGGCATCGACTTTTGGCTGCAGGTCGATGCCAGGCATCGACTTTAGCCGTAAGTCGATGCCAGGCATCGAATTCGTACTAAAAGCCTGGCATTAAATTGGTTTGGTGAATCAAGGCATCTAACCTAATGGCAAACCAGGCACAACCTCAGAAAGAGAACCTACCCAATCACGGAAAAGGATGAAATATTCTGATAAAGCTTTGTAGGATGATGTTGTTGGTGCATATCAATCACCAATTGAAGATTTGGAGTGAAGAAAATGGATACATTTACAAGAGTGAAGGACATGTACACATATGTACATTAGTTATAACATAGGTTACATATACTTATGTTTTGATGAGAGTTTGTATATAGATGTCTATAAATACTTTTGAAAAATGTCGGGCAAATAGAGAGCAGAAGAGAGAAGACAAAGAGAGACCATGTATGAGCATAGGAATAGAGAAATTAGTGATTGTAAATGTCAATAGACAGTTGAGAAAGAAGTTGAAGTCTCTCTCACTTTTCAGTTGAAGTCTTCTCCTGAAATGAAGGAAATGTTGCGCCCGATGTTTCTGCGTCTACTCCGTCTGTGGTAGATCATTTGTGAAATCCTTTTGAGGATATCTAAGTTGTTAGTTAATGAGTCTGTGGTTTGAATTTTAGAGTCTAATTGTAAACAGGTGAAGAGAATTGCTGATAGGAACATTCACATGTATTGAGTGTTCACAGCTCTCTGAAACAGGCGCACATTTCGAGTCCAAAGAAATGAGTAGTGCTCAGTGCACAGTGTAAAGTTTTACACATATGATAGCTTAAAATCTAAGCTGAGAGATAAGCTATCTTCAGTCAAAAGGATTTGGCAAAACGGATTCGACATTGTGAGAACCAAAGTTAAGAAGTTAGGGGTGTAGAATCGACTGTTCTGAGTAACAGTTTCTGACATAGGTAACTTGTGAAATTGATTTCTCAAGTTATACTATAGCTTTTGAAGTAATTTAACTTGGAGGTGATGCGCAATCCCTAGGAGATGATTCGTACAAAGTTTCATCAAAAACTTTACATGTTTGATAAGTCAATGTGAAGAAATTCTGCAGCAGACTTTTCTGTGGTTTCACCTTCTTCACAGATTTTCTTAATTTTGATAATTTGGAGATTGGACCTATAATTTAGTGAAGGTTTTGACTTACTCTTGATATAGAGGTGTTCTAAACTCAAGAGTAGGTTGTTCTTTTGGAGATTAACACTCTCCATCAGTGGTATCAGAGCAGGAGACATCAAATCAAGGAAAGGAAGGTCCCGACTGCTGCAGATTCAAGAAGTTCAACATTTGAAGAGCTAAGAAGTGAAAGCTTGGAGTCAAAAGTCTGAGGAGAAGACTACTCGACATCAAGAAAGGCAAAAGGAGTCTAACTTGAAGTAAAGGTACATACATTGCTTGTAAAGCTTGAAGTTTTCAATACACAGGTGGAAACAAGATGGGAGATGCTCTACAGATAGAGAAATTGGATAGGGAAAACTATCCTGCATGGTCAATGAGGATGGAAGCTCATCTTATGAGCAAAGATTTAATTGGTTACATCACAGGAGAAGAAGAGAAGCCAGAGTTCAGAGATCCTAGTGTTCCAACTAGGGAAGAGTTAGCAGATCTGAAAAATTGGATGAAGAAAGATGCTCAAGCTAGGAGCATTATCTATATGGGAGTCAATGATTACTTGTTACCTCATATTAGAGGTCTTGAAAGTGCAACTGACATATGGAATGCTTTGGAGGAGCATTTCCAGAACACTACAAAGTCAAGGAAGGCATCCTTATGGGCAGAGTTTACTACCTTTAAGAAGAAGGCTTCTCAATCCATCTCAGACTATGTAACAAGGATGAAAGATATTGCAGATGCTTTAGGAGCTGTTGATGAAGACATTGAGGAAGATAAATTGGTAAGGCAAATCCTTACAGGGTTGAGAGGTGATGACAAATGGAAACCATTTATTTTGTCTACAGAACTATCACTTGACCATTTCACTCCTGATTTAAATCAATTGTTAGGTCATATGCTAACATTTGAGCAGGATGTTAAAGGAGATGGTGACAAGAGTACAGGTCATGCAATGTACTCAAAGGATAAGAAGAAGAATAGCAAAGGAAAACAACAAGCAGGTGAAGATGAAGGAACAACTACTCAAGTCAACTTCCTAAGAGGAAGAGGAGGTGGCAAAGGTAGAGGAAGAGGCAGGAATAACAAAGATGGAGGCAAAGCTTGCTGGATTTGTGGTAAGACAAATCATTTAGCTAATGATTGTTGGCATAATAATCAGAATAATGGTGGATATAATCAAAATTATAATACAAGAGGAAGAGGTGGCAGAAATCAAAGAGGTAATTACAGAGGTAGAGGTGGAAGAAATTACTTTGGAAGAAATGCAGGTAGAGGATTCCAAAGTCAACAATACAACAACACCTACTACAATTATGCTTCAGATCAAAAGGAAGATTCAACATTGATAATGAATGCAACTTGTGAAAGGCAGAGTGAAGATCAAAGAGTCTTCTACATTGACTCAGGATGTAGCAATCACCTGAGTGGTAACATATCTTTGATGACTGATTTGGAAAGTAAAGTTTTTAATCATGTTGTTCAAACAGGTGACAACACAAAGCACAATGTGAAGTCAATTGGATCAGTGAAGGCCAAGGATGGAAGCACCTTATTGAGTAAGGTTTTGTATGTTCCTACAATCCCTAAGAATTTGATAAGTGTAGGTCAAATTGTTGAAAAGGGATATGAAGTAAGGTTCACTAATGATGGAGTATATGTGGAAGACCCTAGCCAAGGGTATAAACAGATTGTTTCAGGGAAAAAGGAAGGAAGACTATTTACATTGAAGATTCAAGGCAACATTGGTCATGCAATGTTCACATATGGAGGACATAAGATCTCTGAGTTAGATCTTTGGCACAAGAGGCTTGGACATTTCAATGAAAGAGGTATTAAAGATATGGTTAACAATGGTTCAGTGCTTGGATTGCCTAATGTTGCAGGTCAACATATGACATACAAATGTGAGGCATGTCAATTAGGTAAAGCTCATAAGAACTCTTACTCCAAGCATGGTTTTATGCACTCAGAGAAACTTGAGTTGGTACACACAGATGTGTGGGGACCATCAAAAGATTTCAGTATAAATGGATCAAGGTATTATGTGATTTATGTTGATGATGCTACTAGGTGGATCACTATTTATGTGATCAAAGATAAGTCAGAAGTGTTTAATACATTTAAACACTATCATGCATATGCAGAAAGAATTACAGGTCATAAGTTGAAGAGACTAAGGTCAGATGGAGGGGGAGAGTATTTCTCAAATGAGTTCAGTGATTACTTATGGAATGCAGGTATAAAAAGGGAAATTACTTGCAGGTACTCTCCTCAACAAAATGGTGTTGCAGAAAGGAGAAATAGAACTCTTGTTGAGTTTGCAAGATCCATGATGAAGGAGAAAAATTGCCCTAATTATTTGTGGGCTGAGGCTGTAAATACAGCCACTTATTTGGTCAATAGGTTACCTTGTAAAGCCTTGCAGGGTATGACACCATATGAGGCTTGGTGGGGTAAGAGACCTACCTTGGATCATTGCAGAGTATTTGGATGTGTGGCATATGCATATGTGCCATCACAATTAAGACACAAATTGGAACCCAAAGCTGAAAAGTATGTTTTTATTGGCTATGATGATAAGCAGATGGGCTATAGATTGTGGAGTCCATCAACAAAGCAATTTATGGTTTCTAAGGATGTTACATTTGATGAACAAAGCACTTGGTATGCAGGTACAATCAACATCAATACAGGTGATGAAGAAGAAGTGAGTCAAAGAAAAGGTAAATCAAAAGTTCAGATATTTGATGAGCAAGAGAATAATGAAGTGCAGGTTGAGGTGGAAGAGACACCAAGATTTGATCCTGAATGTGAAGAGCCAGAAACCTCAAGGAGTGGAGAACTCAGAAGGTCAACAAGAAATAGGTGGCAACCTACAAGGTATAGTTATGATACTTCATTTCTAGCCACAAAAGATTATGCTTACATGGTGAATACAGATGAAGACCCTTCTACATATGAAGAGGCAAAAGGTAAGGAAAAATGGGAGAGTGCTATGCAGGAGGAATATGATGCACTATTGGAGAATCAAACTTGGGATTTGGTTCCTAAACCAAATAGTCAGAAGATTATTGGATGCAAGTGGGTCTACAAGACAAAAAGGTTTGCAGATGGGAGTGTGTCTAGATACAAGGCTAGACTTGTTGTCAAAGGCTTTGCTCAGACATATGGTATTGATTATGATGAGACCTATAGTCCTGTGGCAAAAATGACAACCATAAGGACACTTATTGCTATTGCTGCATGTAAAGGTTGGAAGCTATGTCAACTTGATGTGAAGAATGCTTTTTTGAATGGTTATATTTCAGATGATGTATTTATGGAGCAACCTCAAGGGTTCAGAGATAAAAGGTATCCAGATCATGTGTGCAAGCTCAAGAGAGCTTTGTATGGCTTGAAGCAGGCCCCAAGGGCATGGAACTATAGACTTGTGAAGTTCCTAAAAGAACTTGGTTTTCAGGTGTCTAAAGCAGATAGTAGTTTGCTTGTCAAGGCAAGTGAAAATGGTTTCATATACATGTGCATATATGTTGATGATATAATTCTTACAGGTACAGATGAAGAAGGAATACAAAGGCTCAAGAGGCAAATGGAAAAGGAGTTCAAGATAAGTGACTTGGGAGACTTGTCATACTTCTTGGGCATGGAGATTACATATACTCAACATGGAGTATTTGTGACCCAAGAAAGGTATTTGAAGAACTTGTTAATCAAGTTTAAAATGGATGATTGCAGGGTAGCACCTACACCAATGGAGGTGAATCACAAATTGAGTAAGTATGGAGGTGAAGAATTCAAGGACATGAGACAATATCAGAGTTTGGTTGGTAGCCTTATCTATGCTACTCTAACTAGACCTGATTTATCATATGCAGTAGGAGTTTTGTCTCAATTTATGCATTGCCCAAGGAAAGAACATTGGATTGCAGGACAAAGGGTGTTGAGGTACATTAAGGGTACACTCAATGAAGGTTTGTATTATGGGTTTACCTCAGATACAAATATCAAAATTTATAGTGATGCAGATTGGGCAGGTAATCCAGATGATAGAAGATCTACATTTGGATACATGTGTTATGTGGGAGATAAGCTTATCTCATGGTGTTCCAAGAAGCAACATACAGTTGCTTTATCTTCTACAGAAGCAGAGTATAAAGGCATGGTTGAAGCTGCAAAAGAAGTAATTTGGGTCAAGACATTGATGAAGAGTCTTGATATTATGCATGGGGTACCAATCATATATGGAGATAACATGAGTTCATTGTATTTAGCTGCTAATCCTGTTTTTCATGCCAGGACCAAACACATTGAGATTCAGTATCACTTTCTAAGAGAGAAAGTGATGGATAAGGAGATTGAAGTCATACATACTTCAACAAAGGATCAGATAGCTGATATGCTTACAAAGAGCTTGGATGGACCAAAGCTACAGAAGTTTAAGGACATGGCAGGTATAAAGAAGAAAGGAGAAACCTCAATTGATGATTGAGGGGGAGCTGTTGGTGCATATCAATCACCAATTGAAGATTTGGAGTGAAGAAAATGGATACATTTACAAGAGTGAAGGACATGTACACATATGTACATTAGTTATAACATAGGTTACATATACTTATGTTTTGATGAGAGTTTGTATATAGATGTCTATAAATACTTTTGAAAAATGTCGGGCAAATAGAGAGCAGAAGAGAGAAGACAAAGAGAGACCATGTATGAGCATAGGAATAGAGAAATTAGTGATTGTAAATGTCAATAGACAGTTGAGAAAGAAGTTGAAGTCTCTCTCACTTTTCAGTTGAAGTCTTCTCCTGAAATGAAGGAAATGTTGCGCCCGATGTTTCTGCGTCTACTCCGTCTGTGGTAGATCATTTGTGAAATCCTTTTGAGGATATCTAATTTGTTAGTTAATGAGTCTGTGGTTTGAATTTTAGAGTCTAATTGTAAACAGGTGAAGAGAATTGCTGATAGGAACATTCACATGTATTGAGTGTTCACAGCTCTCTGAAACAGGCGCACATTTCGAGTCCAAAGAAATGAGTAGTGCTCAGTGCACAGTGTAAAGTTTTACACATATGATAGCTTAAAATCTAAGTTGAGAGATAAGCTATCTTCAGTCAAAAGGATTTGGCAAAACGGATTCGACATTGTGAGAACCAAAGTTAAGAAGTTAGGGGTGTAGAATCGACTGTTCTGAGTAACAGTTTCTGACATAGGTAACTTGTGAAATTGATTTCTCAAGTTATACTATAGCTTTTGAAGTAATTTAACTTGGAGGTGATGCGCAATCCCTAGGAGATGATTCGTACAAAGTTTCATAAAAAACTTTACATGTTTGATAAGTCAATGTGAAGAAATTCTGCAGCAGACTTTTCTGTGGTTTCACCTTCTTCACAGATTTTCTTAATTTTGATAATTTGGAGATTGGACCTATAATTTAGTGAAGGTTTTGACTTACTCTTGATATAGAGGTGTTCTAAACTCAAGAGTAGGTTGTTCTTTTGGAGATTAACACTCTCCATCAGATGTGGTTGGATAGTCTCTTTGGACCTCTGTCCAAGAAAAGCAACCCAGCCTCTTCATCATGACCTCCTGAATCTTCATGTAAACTTTATGACTACAGTCACAGAAATTAAAAGAGACTAGGTTAGACCAGAAACATGGGAGGAGGGAAAAAGGATCTGAGAATAACATACATACTTATTGAGCTCAGTCACCATCTCCTCCAGGCTTAAGTCCTTGGAGATTACCCTTGACAAAGTTGATATGATCAATGTATCATCCTTGATTCCTTGAAGGGCCCTCCATGGTGTCAGCTTCATGTCCTCGGGAGCCTCTTCAATTGAGAGGTCAGCTTTCCTTCCCTTTCCCTTCAGATCAACCTGTGGGTCTGGCCTCGACTTCCGTTGCTTCTGGCCCTTGACCTCCTTGTTCTCCCACATTGTGAAAATTTTATCCTGTAGATCCCAGATCTCACCTGATCTGAATGCCAGTTGAAACCATGGATCATATTTCCTCAAGGCATCAGACTTTCTATTCTCATCCAGTGCAATTCCAACCTCAATAAGGCATTGCTTTCGTAGATTGGGATGTATTCTTCCAGCTTCCTTAACAAGAAAATCTTCATATTCATGGTGGAAGAACCGAATTCTCTCTATGGAGGACATTTTTTGCCTGTAGTCATTGTCATTGTTGTGATCCCAAGCAAGAAGCTTGGCTTCCTCAGTTGTAAGACCAGCATATATCTTACACTCTGCATACCTAAAGAAAAAAGTGGTAGGGTGCTCCTTCACTAGCTGTCTACGGGCCTCTGCAGAGTGTGAACCTCCAATCACATAATAAGTATACTCCTCAAATAAACCCTCATTGAACTCTTCCACAGAGCTGCACTCATTCGGATCCACCATGACAAGGAATGGCACAACAGTAGCATGAGGATTTATTCTCATTTTCTTCTTAAGATTCTGCACATGCAAATTGTGTGGCTCCCTGATCTCAAGGGGCCTCCTCCCTGTGACTGGATCTATTGGTGGCCGAACACCCGAGGCAAGCTCTCCACCAGGTGCAACAATTATATCCTCAGAGCTAGAGCTTGAGTCAGAAGACTCCTCTTCTAAAATTCTCTTCTTTTTCTTTTGAAGCTTTTTCTGCACGCTCTGCTTACCCCTTGCCTTTACAGGGGTTGTCATCTTCTGTTGTGTTGGCATGATGTTGCCCTGGATCCATGGCATCAAGTCCTTGATAAGATTGATCGAGTCCCTGCATATCTCAGCTAGACGATCTGGAACACAGCACTCTGGGCACAAGAAATCCATCTTGCATATAACATTTCTCAAACCTTTCGATGTCTCTACCAAGAAAAGGAGGTTGTCAAAATCCTCATCTTCATAATCCAGTTTGTACACAAGGCCATACTGAAAACCTTGTGTTGTCGTGATCTTTCCTCTCCCATATGCCCCTGCGAACACAAGAAGGTCTGCATTCTTCTCTTCAACATACTGAAGGCACCACTCCAGATTTGTCATGTCCCGCAGTGGACGATCTGTCCTTAAAACCTCAGCGTCCCTCGACCTATCCTTCATAGTTGGATCATCCTCAGGAATTTTGATGCTACTCTGTCCACCTGAGGATATTCCTAGCGGGTTGCTGGCCTTCTCAGAGGATAAGGATACAATAAGTTTCTTGGTTTTGCTTGGTGACCAATGCCTTTGTCACGTTGCTGATCACCAGAGCCCATGGTGACTTTCAGTTTCTTGAAGGGCCTCTCACTCTTGGACTCCGCATCCCTGAAGGCGCTTGGAATAATCAACTCATACGTAAATGTGGTTTTCAAAGGCCCAAGTCGATGCCAGGCATCGACTTTTAGGTTCAAGTCGATGCCAGGCATCGACTTTTAAGTGCAAGTCGATGCCAGGCATCGACTTTGTGTGCAAGTCGATGCCGGGCATCGACTTGCACTTAAAAGTCGATGCCTGGCATCGACTTGAACCTAAAAGTCGATGCCTAGCATCGACTTCCACCCAAAAGTCGATGCCTGGCATCGACTTTGCACCCTAAAGTCGATGCCTGACATCGACTTTAAGGCAAACTTCGATGCCAGGCAAGTCGATGCCTTGCATCGACATGAGGCTGCAAGTCGATGCCAGGCATCGACTTGCAGGTGCAAGTCGATGCCAGGCATCGACTTGAAGCCTCAAGTCGATGCCTGGCATCGATTTGCACCTGCAAGTCGATGCCTGGCATCGACTTGCACCTGCAAGTCGATGCCTGGCATCGACTTGCACACAAAGTCGATGCCTGGCATCGACTTTCAGGTGCAAGTCGATGCCAGGCATCGACCTGAGGCCTCAAGTCGATGCTTGGCATCGACTTGCACGTGCAAGTCGATGCCTGGCATCGACTTACACCTAAAAGTCGATGCCAGGCATCGAGCTGTACCCTCATTGGATTTGTATTTTTAGAGCTAAGAAAAATAAAAACCTAGAAAGCAGACTCTTTACACAAACATACAAAGGGAATCTTTTAGGAATCTTTTTTTATGGTATGATTTTGCCTACCTCTTGGTACTCTTGCCAACATTCTTCTTCTCCATCATAGTTGCCTTGCTTGTATGCTGAGCTCTGTGCTCCATAGCTGTCTGTGCTCTGTTGCTCTCTGTTGCTCGTGGATTTTGAAAATGAGAATGATCTCCTCCTCTACTATTTATAGGCAATTGGGTAACTTGAACTAGAGACTAACTGGATCTAACTGAATGAGTCCAGTTGCTAACTATATCTGTCAACCAATCTAACCAGGGAATACCACTCACACAAATAGGCTGTTTCAGAGCCACTTTAATGAAATATTCATAGAACATTGAACTATTTATATACATTTTCATGGAAATTACACTTCAATGGCAAGAGTATGGTATGTACATGAGGATGTCTAATCTCATGTAGAAATTTTTTCTTAGAATCTCTTGCTTGGGAGAAAATCAAGTCTAAGTTGTGTTGAATATGGGAGATTAATGACATCTTTATAGTGTTATCCTCTTCACTTTAGTTCATATTCACATTCATCTTGTAACACATTGTTGAAATGGAAAATCAATGTATGAATAAACATTCAAGTAAAGAACCTTGCAACTATTTATGTACATTTGCATGGAAATTACACTTCAAGTCTAAGTTGTGTTGAATATGGGAGATTAATGACATCTTTATAGTGTTATCCTCCTCACTTTAATTCATATTCACATTTATCTTGTAACACATTGTTGAAATGGAAAATCAATGTATGAATAAACATTCCAAGTACCTCTTTTACACATAATTCTTTTTTAATATACTTTCATCTACCTCTTTGAGATCTAGCCAAGACTACAATGAAACCTAATCCTTGAAATCTTATTTAGTACCAAAGGTAAAATTTCTTCTTGTATAGTCTTCAATGGCACTACTACAAACAATTTTAATATATAATCCAGTTGGAACTCAACTTGGATATATTTTGATTCACTCACAATGCTAAGACTCAATGACTCATATCTAGTTAGAAATCAATTGTGTTTCTCATTTCAAAAGTGAATCAAATCTTTGGTTCCCTTATTAGTGTATATTTGAGTAATTAAGTTATTTGATGTAATTTGATGTTTAATGTTATTTAATGTACTTTAATAAACTTTTGATTTCATATCTTCTTGATGTGACATTTGATGTGACATCTTCACTTGATCTCGGATTTCTACTTATTTAAAAAGGTCATTCATCTTCAGTCTTCTGTGAACTCAGTGAAGATGAGCTCAATCTTTTCAGTGGATGCTTGGGCATCAGCTTCTTCTGCTCATATTGATACAGTTTCGGATTCATTGTTCTCAGTTGATCCTTTCCACAGAAGTGATGATCCCTATGATTTAGGACGTGCTGATGGTTCCATGTTTTCTGTTGAGTCATTTAAGTTATCCAATTCACAGTGCAATGCTGCTCAACCAAATGCACCTCTTGATCTCCCATCTGATCCAACCATTGATCTCCCTTCTGACTCAAGTGCATGTGGAGCAACGAAAAAGCAAAGCAAGCTCAATCTACAATTTAAAAGAAGGCCTCGTGAAGTAAGTCAAAAAAGATTTAAATTTCTTACTTCAGATAGACAGATTGCATTGGATATTGTGAAGCATTGTTGTGGTTTGAAATGTTTGTACAATTTAGGAATGAAGAAACTAAAGCACCTAAGAGAAAAATTCCTCCATTTAGATAGTGAAAGGCAGGATATATACCTTGTTTCTCGCATGCAAATGATTGAGGATAACATGTCAGTAACACGTGTTGGTTTTGAATATTTCTTTAGTCAAGGGATGCGATGTTGTAGGGCTTGCATTTAAAATTGCAATGGGTGTGGGAAATTTTAGAATACATAGGGTTCAACAAAGGCTTTTGAATGGGGATCTCATTTTGGATACGTTCCATGTTGGGACCAAAGGATCTGTTGGACGTCATGCAATGAATTGGATGATGAACTATTTTAGCTTGCATTGTGAGGTTATGCCTACAACTGGAAGGTTGCACTTCTCAGATAACTTTACCTCGTCGAGAGGTATTTCAAATATATAGAGAAGACATGGAAAATAGAAATGAGAAGTATGTGTTGTATCGTCACTTTACTCGATTATGGAAGGAAGAGTTTAACAATGTTTCTATTCCTCGTAAAGTTAGAATGGGTGAATGTTCAGTTTGCGCCACTTTGAAAAACATGGCGAAAGGGGCTACAACACCACAGGAAAAGAATAATTTTAAAACCTTCTTAACAACCCATCGTGAGAGTCAAGCTTTAGAGAGAAAGAAAGCAATTCATCATCGAAGTAAAGCACTCAGAAATCCGGAGGGTTTATATGTGTTTGTTGATCGATGGTATGGATAAAAAAAAAACTTGTTTGCCACATTTTTATCGCATCCCTAAGGACATTGGAGATGAAGTCCTTGTGCAAATGCATTTGGTTGGTGCTTTGGTATACAATGGAACTGTAATGTCCAAGGTTTTCTTCACATATCCGAATGTGCATAATGATCCAAACCTTACAGTTACTGTCATTCATCGTGTTTT
>CM035429.1:140063242-140098242 GCA_020310875.1 Ceratopteris richardii
GGCAACACCTTGTGCAAAGTTTTATAAAAATCGTTACACATTTGATAAGTCAATGAGAGAGTTATGTGCAACAGAATTTGTGTGTAATCATCTTCTTCATAGTTTGTTCAAGATTTTGGAAATTAAGTATTGATCCTCCAAATTGGTGAAGGTTTTAAGTTACTCTTGATATAGAGGTGCTCTAACTTCAAGAGTAACTTGTTCTTTTGGAGATTAACAATCTCCATCAGGTATCAGAGCAAGAAGCATCAAAACTAAAGAAAGGAGGACCCCGACTGCTTCAGTTGTACAAAATTCAACACTTGAAGGTTCAAAAGGTGAAAGCTTGAATGCAAAGCTTGAGAAGGAGATGAGAAGTTATCAAGAAGGTCAAAAAGAACTTCATTCAAAGTAAAGGTACATCTATTACTCATAACGTTTGAAGAATTCAATACACAAGTGAAGAAAGGATGGGAGATTCTCTTCAAATAGAGAAGCTGGATAGAGAGAACTATCCAGCATGGTCAATGAGGATGGAAGCTCATCTTATGAGCAAAGACTTGATAGGTTATATTAGAGGTGAAGAAGAAAAGCCTCAGTTCAGAGATCCTAGTGTTCCAACTTGGGAAGAATTGTCAGATTTGAAAACTTGGATGAAGAGAGATACTCAAGCTAGGAGCATTATCTATATGGCAGTTAATGACTACTTGCTACCTCACATTAGAGGTCTTGAAAGTGCAAGTGATATATGGAATGCTTTGGAGGAGCATTTCCAAAACACCACAAAGTCAAGGAAGGCATCCTTGTGGGCAGAGTTTACCACATTCAAGAAGAAGGCCTCTCAATCCATCTCAGATTATGTAACAAGGATGAAGGACATTGTAGATGCATTAGGAGCAGTTGATGAAGATATTGAGGAGGATAAATTGGTAAGACAAATCCTCACAGGTTTGAGAGGTGCTGACAAATGGAAGCCATTTATTTTGTCTACTGAATTATCACTAGATAATTTTACTCCTGATTTAAATCAGTTGCTAGGACACATGTTAACCTTTGAGCAGGATGTCAAAGGTGAAAGTGATAAAAGTACAGGTCATGCAATGTATTCAAAGGATAAGAAGAAGAATATCAAAGGGAAGCAACAAGCAAATGAAGATGAAGGTATAACTAGCCAAGCTAACTTCCTAAGAGGAAGAGGAGGTGGCAAAGGTAGAGGAAGAGGAGGTGGCAAAGGTAGAGGAAGAGGCAGGAGTAATAAAGATGGAGTCAAAGCTTGCTGGATTTGTGGTAAGACAAATCACTTAGCTAATGATTGTTGGCATAATACTCAGAGTAATGGTGGATATAATCAGAACTTTAATTCAAGAGGAAGAGGTGGCAGAAATCAAAGAGGTAATTTCAAAGGTAGAGGTAGTAGGGGTTACTTTGGAAGAAATGTAGGTAGAGGATTCCAAAGCCAACAATACAACAATACCTACTACAATTATGCTTCAGAACAGAAGGAGGATTCAACATTGATAATGAATGCAACTTGTGAAAGGCAAAGTGAAGACCAAAGAGTCTTCTACATTGACTTAGGGTGTAGTGATCACCTGAGTGGCAACATAGCATTGATGACTAATTTGGAGAATAAGATAAGTAATCATGTTGTTCAAACAGGTGACAATACAAAGCACAATGTGAAGTCAATTGGATCAGTGAAGGCTAAGGATGGAAGTACTCTCTTGAGTAAGATTTTGTATGTTCCTACAATTCCTAAGAATTTGATAAGTGTAGGACAAATTGTTGAAAAGGTTATGAAGTTAGGTTCACTAATGAAGGAGTGTTTGTGGAAGACCCTAGCAATGGGTATAAACAAATTTTTTCAGGGAAGAAAGAAGGAAGATTGTTCGCATTGAAGATCCAAGGTAATGTTGGTCATGCCTTGTATACCTATGGAGGACATAAGATCTCTGAGTTAGATCTTTGGCACAAAAGGCTTGGACATTTTAATGAAAGAGTTTTTAAAGATATGGTAAACAATGGTTCAGTGCTTGGATTGCCTAATGTTGCATGTCAACATATGACATACAGATGTGAGGCATGTCAATTAGGTAAGGCTCATAAGCAATCTTATTCCAAGCATGGTTTTATGTATTTAGAGAAGCTTGAATTGGTACACACAGATGTGTGGGGACCATCAAAGGATTTCAGTATCAATGGTTCAAGGTATTATGTGATTTATGTTGATGATGCTACTAGATGGATCACTATCTATGTGATCAAAGATAAGTCAGAGGTATTCAATACATTCAAACATTATCATGTGTATCCAAAGCGAATTATAGGCCATAAGTTGAAGAGACTAAGGTCAGATGGAGGGGGAGAGTATTTCTCTAATGACTTCAGTGATTACTTGTGGAATGCAGGTATAAAAGGGGAAATTACTTGCGGGTACTCTCCTCAACAAAATGGTGTAGCAGAAAGGAGGAATAGAACTCTTGTTGAGTTTGCAAGATCCATGATGAAGGAGAAAAATTGCCCAAATTATTTGTGGGTTGAGGCTGAAAATACAGCAACATATTTGGTCAATAGATTACCATGTAAAGCTTTGCAGGGTATGACACCATATGAGGCATGGTGGGGTAAGAGACCTACTCTAGATCATTGCAAAGTATTTGGTTGTTTGGCATATGCATATGTGCCATCTCAATTAAGGCACAAATTGGAACCTAAAGCTGAAAAATATGTGTTTATTGGATATGATGATAAGCAGATGGGATATAGGTTGTGGAGTCCATCCACAAAACAATTTCTAGTATCAAAGGATGTTACATTTGATGAGCAAGGTACTTGGTATTGTTGGAACATCAAGCTTACACTATGCTTGAGGTGGATTTGATCTACATCAAAGGCTATCGCATCGAAAGAATATCCATTGGAGAGTTCTTTTTCATATGCTCATTTATTGTATTTTTTGAGAATATTTTGATGGCTCATTTACTGTTGTAAAAGTCTTGAGTTGTACACATGTAAAGGTATAAAGATAGAGCCTAAATCCCACGAATTTGTGGTGGTTGAAGTTGCATTCAATCAAGCAATCAATCACCTAAAAGTAGATCAATCAAGATCTTCACTTTTCCTAGATTGTAGGGAAGTGAATTGATTCCCTCCAACAACCATTCCCACCTTCATTTGAATTCAAATTCAAGTTATAAAAGTCGTGGAACACTCCTAGAGGCTATATAAGGAGTTGAAATCACTTGTATTATACATGGAAGCAATATACATACAGTTGTGACCATCATTGTCTTGCTCCTTCAATTTTCTGCATCATCTTCTTCGCCAATAGTAATCTTGCAGAGGCTGCTAGATCTCTCCTCAGAGCTCCAAATTGAGTGCAAGAGGACTCATTGTAAAGGTATTAGTGTCTAGTTTATGCCTGTAAATTTTCAAAGCATTTGGTTCAGCAGATTTGGAGAAATATCCGTTTTTCTGAGTCGGGGTCACTCTCTGCGTATTCTTGAAAAATAGAAAGTACCACCGGTGAATGTCGCATTCATTCCTATAGCATATTTTGCTTATTCCTTATATTTTTGTGCATTCCATATACGCAACCCTATGTGTATCACTCCCATAAAAGGATTTTTTCTAATTGTAATCATGCTGGTCGCTATGGGCATTTGAAGTTCATTGTCTCTTCCATAGATAGTAAGTTTTTTTGAGCTAGTCGACCCGCGAACCTATCTGTTTTGTATCGACTCATTCTCCTTGATGCTCCAAAGTACATAGTGCATTTCTTTGCACTTATAGCATGGATTTAAGGTCTATTTGAGTCTCCATAAGCTCAAGGGCTGGTCTTGTGCCGGTTGGCTTGACCAAACTTCATCGCCTCAAAACGCACTTTTTTACCTTCGACAAGCTTCTCCAAGTTTCTTTCAGTGGTATTAGAGCTAGATCAAGATGGGTGATTGATGGAGAGTGTTAATCTCCAAAAGAACAACCTACTCTTGAGTCTAGAACACCTCTATGTCAAGAGTAAGTCAAAACCTTCCTAAATTATAGGTCCAATCTCCAAATTATCAAAATTAAGAAAAACTGTGAAGAAAGTGAAACACATAAAAGTCTGCTGCAGAATTTCTTCACATTGACTTATCAAATGTGTAAAGTTTTTGATGAAACTTTGTACGAATCATCTCCTAGGGATTGCGCATCACCTCCAAGTTGAATCACTTGAAAAGCTTTAGTATAACTTGAGAAATTGTCTTCACAAGTTACCTATGTCTGAATCTACACTTCTGAGAAGTCGATTTAGACACCCCTAACTTCTTAACTTTGGTTCTCACAATATCTAACCCGTTTTGCCAAATGCTTTTAGCCACGAGTAGATCACCTTCCAACTTAAAGATTAAGTGCTTGCTTGCACAAAACTTTAAACTATGGAGTGAGCACTGGTCAAAAGATTAAACTCGAAATTTGCGCCTGTTTCAGAGAACTGTAGACACTCAACACATATGAATGTTCCTACTAACAATTCTCCTAGCCTGATTACAATTAGACTCTGAAATTCAGGTCACAGACTCATTAACTAACAACTTAGATATCCTCAAAAGGATTTCACAAATGATCAAACACAGAAGGAGCAGACACGAAAAGATCGGGCGCAACTTTTCTTCATTAACTCAGAAATTTACAACTGAGTGATGAGAGCTAACTCAAACTAAATTTTCTCTATCTCTTGACTCCTAACTTTCTCAATCTTGGCTTCTACATATGCTCTCATAAGCTCTCATACATGCCCCGACTTTTCTCAAAGTATTTATAGACAATTTGTACAAGGTTCTCACTTAAACAAAGATCTGAGTCACCTATGACTATACTAATGTACATATGTGTACACTTCTCTTATCCTCTGAATATGTCTTTCTTCCAAGCTTCAATGGTTGATCCTTCCTTCACTCTTTAACCTTCCAAGTCTTCAATTGGTGATTGGTCTGCACCAACAGCTCCCCCTCAATCATCAATTGAGGTCTTCTTCTTTCTTCTTTATACCTGCCATGTCCTTAAACTTCTGTAGCTTTGGTCCATCCAAGCTCTTTGTAAGCATATCAGCTATCTGATCCTTTGTTGAAGTATGTATGACTTCAATTTCCTTATCCATCACTTTCTCTCTTAGAAAGTGATACTGAATCTCAATGTGTTTGGTCCTGGCATGAAAAACAGGATTAGCAGCTAAATACAATGAACTCATGTTATCTCCATATATGATTGGTACTCCATGCACAATGTCAAGACTCTTCATCAAGGTCTTAACCCAAATTACTTCTTTTGCAGCTTCAACCATGCCTTTATACTCTGCTTCTGTAGAAGATAAAGCAACTGTATGTTGCTTCTTAGAACACCATGAGATAAGTTTATCTCCCACATAACACATGTACCCAAATGTAGATCTTCTATCATCTGGATTACCTGCCCAATCTGCATCACTATAAATTTTGATATTTGTATCTGAGGTAAACCCATAATACAAACCTTCATTGAGTGTACCCTTAATGTACCTCAACACCCTTTGTCCTGCAAACCAATGTTCTTTCCTTGGGCAATGCATAAATTGAGACAAAACTCCTACTGCATATGATAAATCAGGTCTAGTTAGAGTAGCATAGATAAGGCTACCAACCAAACTCTGATATTGTCTCATGTCTTTGAATTCTTCACCTCCATACTTACTCAATTTGTGATTCACCTCCATTGGTGTAGGTGCTATCCTGCAATCATCCATTTTAAACTTGATTAACAAGTTCTTCAAATACCTTTCTTGGGTCACAAATACTCCATGTTGAGTATATGTAATCTCCATGCCCAAGAAGTATGACAAGTCTCCCAAGTCACTTATTTTGAACTCCTTTTCCATTTGCCTCTTGAGCTTTTGTATTCCTTCTTCATCTGTACCTGTAAGAATTATATCATCAACATATATGCACATGTATATGAAACCATTTTCACTTGCCTTGACAAGCAAGCTACTATCTGCTTTAGACACCTGAAAACCAAGTTCTTTAAGGAACTTCACAAGTCTATAGTTCCATGCCCTTGGGGCTTGCTTCAAGCCATACAAAGCTCTCTTGAGCTTGCACACATGATCTGGATACCTTTTATCTCTGAACCCTTGAGGTTGCTCCATGAATACATCATCTGAAATATAACCATTCAAAAAAGCATTTTTCACATCAAGTTGACATAGCTTCCAACCTTTACATGCAGCAATAGCAATAAGTGTCCTTATGGTTGTCATCTTTGCCACAGGACTATAGGTCTCATCATAATCAATACCATATGTCTGAGCAAAGCCTTTGACAACAAGTCTAGCCTTGTATCTAGACACACTTCCATCTGCAAACCTTTTTGTCTTGTAGACCCACTTGCATCCAATAATCTTCTGACTATTTGGTTTAGGAACCAAATCCCAAGTTTGATTCTCCAATAGTGCATCATATTCTTCCTGCATAGCACTTTCCCATTTTTCCTTACCTTTTGCCTCTTCATATGTAGAAGGGTCTTCATCTGTATTCACCATATAAGCATAATCTTTTGTGGCTAGAAATGAAGTATCATAACTATACCTTGTAGGTTGCCACCTATTTCTTGTTGACCTTCTGAGTTCTCCACTCCTTGAGGTTTCTGGCTCTTCACATTCAGGATCAAATCTTGGTGTCTCTTCCACCTCAACCTGCACTTCATTATTCTCTTGCTCATCAAATATTTGAACTTTTGATTTACCTTTTCTTTGACTCACCTCTTCTTCATCATCTGTATTGATTTTGATTGTACCTGCATACCAAGTGCTTTGTTCATCAAATGTAACATCTTTAGAAACCATAAATTGTTTTGTTGATGGACTCCACAATCTATAGCCCATCTGCTTGTCATCATAGCCAATGAAAACATACTTTTCAGCTTTGGGTTCCAATTTGTGTCTTAATTGTGATGGCACATATGCATATGCCACACACCCAAAAACTCTGCAATGATCTAAGGTAGGTCTCTTACCCCACCAAGCCTCATATGGTGTCATACCCTGCAAGGCTTTACATGGTAGCCTATTGACCAAATAAGTGGCTGTATTTACAGCCTCAGCCCACAAATAATTAGGACAATTTTTCTCCTTCATCATGGACCTTGCAAACTCAACAAGAGTTCTATTTCTCCTTTCTGCAACACCATTTTGTTGAGGAGAGTACCTGCAAGTAATTTCCCTTTTTATACCTGCATTCCATAAGTAATCACTGAACTCATTTGAGAAATACTCTCCCCCTCCATCTGACCTTAGTCTCTTCAACTTATGTCCTGTAATTCTTTCTGCATATGCATGATAGTGTTTAAATGTATTAAACACTTCTGACTTATCTTTGATCACATAGATAGTGATCCACCTAGTAGCATCATCAACATAAATCACATAATACCTTGATCCATTTATACTGAAATCTTTTGATGGTCCCCACACATCTGTGTGTACCAACTCAAGCTTCTCTGAGTGCATAAAACCATACTTGGAATATGAATGTTTATGAGCCTTACCTAATTGACATGCCTCACATTTGTATGTCATATGTTGACCTGCAACATTAGGCAATCCAAGCACTGAACCATTGTTAACCATATCTTTAATACCTCTTTCATTGAAATGTCCAAGCCTCTTGTGCCAAAGATCTAACTCAGAGATCTTATGTCCTCCATATGTGAACATAGCATGACCAATGTTGCCTTGAATCTTCAATGTAAATAGTCTTCCTTCCTTTTTCCCTGAAACAATCTGTTTATACCCTTGGCTAGGGTCTTCCACATATACTCCATCATTATTGAACCTTACTTCATATCCCTTTTCAACAATTTGACCTACACTTATCAAATTCTTAGGGATTGTAGGAACATACAAAACCTTACTCAATAAGGTGCTTCCATCCTTGGCCTTCACTGATCCAATTGACTTCACATTGTGCTTTGTGTTGTCACCTGTTTGAACAACATGATTAAAAACTTTACTTTCCAAATCAGTCATCAAAGATATGTTACCACTCAGGTGATTGCTACACCCTGAGTCAATGTAGAAGACTCTTTGATCTTCACTCTGCCTTTCACAAGTTGCATTCATTATCAGTGTTGAATCTTCCTTTTGATCTGAAGCATAATTGTAGTAGGTGTTGTTGTATTGTTGACTTTGGAATCCTCTACCTGCATTTCTTCCAAAGTAATTCCTTCCACCTCTACCTCTGTAATTACCTCTTTGATTTCTGCCACCTCTTCCTCTTGCATTATAATTTTGACTATATCCATTATTATTCTGAGTATTGTGCCAACAATCATTAGCTAAGTGATTTGTCTTACCACAAATCCAGCAAGCTTTGCCTCCATCTTTATTGTTCCTGCCTCTTCCTCTACCTTTGCCACCTCCTCTACCTCTTAAGAAGTTGGCTTGAGTAGTTGTTCCTTCATCTTCACCTGCTTGTTGTTTTCCTTTGCTATTCTTCTTCTTGTCCTTTGAGTACATTGCATGTCCTGTACTCTTGTCACCATCTCCTTTAACATCCTGCTCAAATGTTAGCATATGACCTAACAATTGATTTAAATCAGGAGTGAAATGGTCAAGTGATAGTTCTGTAGACAAAATAAATGGCTTCCATTTGTCATCACCTCTCAGCCCTGTAAGTATTTGCCTTACCAATTTATCTTCCTCAATGTCTTCATCAACAGCTCCTAAAGCATCTGCAATATCTTTCATCCTTGTTACATAGTCTGAAATAGATTGAGAGGCCTTCTTCTTGAAGGTAGTAAACTCTGCCCATAAGGATGCCTTCCTTGACTTTGTAGTGTTCTGAAAATGCTCCTCCAAAGCATTCCATATGTCAGTTGCACTTTCAAGACCTCTAATATGAGGTAACAAATAATCATTGACTCCCATATAGATAATGCTCCTAGCTTGAGCATCTTTCTTCATCCAATTTTTCAAATCTGCTAACTCTTCCCTAGTTGGAACACTAGGATCTCTGAACTCTGGCTTCTCTTCTTCTCCTGTGATATATCCAATTAAATCTTTGCTCATAAGATGAGCTTCCATCCTCATTGACCATGCAGGATAGTTTTCCCTATCCAATTTCTCTATCTGTAGAGCATCTCCCATCTTGTGTCCACCTGTGTATTGAAAACTTCAAGCTTTACAAGCAATGTATGTACCTTTACTTCGAGTTAGACTCCTTTTGCCTTTCTTGATGTCGAGTAGACTTCTCCTCAGCCTTTTGACTCCAAGCTTTCACTTCTTGGTTCTTCAAATGTTGAACTTCTTGAATCTGCAGCAGTCGGGACCTTCCTTTCCTTGATTTGATGTCTCCTGCTCTGATACCACTGATGGAGAGTGTTAATCTCCAAAAGAACAACCTACTCTTGAGTCTAGAACACCTCTATGTCAAGAGTAAGTCAAAACCTTCCTAAATTATAGGTCCAATCTCCAAATTATCAAAATTAAGAAAAACTGTGAAGAAAGTGAAACACATAAAAGTCTGCTGCAGAATTTCTTCACATTGACTTATCAAATGTGTAAAGTTTTTGATGAAACTTTGTACGAATCATCTCCTAGGGATTGCGCATCACCTCCAAGTTGAATCACTTGAAAAGCTTTAGTATAACTTGAGAAATTGTCTTCACAAGTTACCTATGTCTGAATCTACACTTCTGAGAAGTCGATTTAGACACCCCTAACTTCTTAACTTTGGTTCTCACAATATCTAACCCGTTTTGCCAAATGCTTTTAGCCACGAGTAGATCACCTTCCAACTTAAAGATTAAGTGCTTGCTTGCACAAAACTTTAAACTATGGAGTGAGCACTGGTCAAAAGATTAAACTCGAAATTTGCGCCTGTTTCAGAGAACTGTAGACACTCAACACATATGAATGTTCCTACTAACAATTCTCCTAGCCTGATTACAATTAGACTCTGAAATTCAGGTCACAGGCTCATTAACTAACAACTTAGATATCCTCAAAAGGATTTCACAAATGATCAAACACAGAAGGAGCAGACACGAAAAGATTGGGCGCAACTTTTCTTCATTAACTCAGAAATTTACAACTGAGTGATGAGAGCTAACTCAAACTAAATTTTCTCTATCTCTTGACTCCTAACTTTCTCAATCTTGGCTTCTACATATGCTCTCATAACTCTCATACATGCCCCGACTTTTCTCAAAGTATTTATAGACAATTTGTACAAGGTTCTCACTTAAACAAAGATCTGAGTCACCTATGACTATACTAATGTACATATGTGTACACTTCTCTTATCCTCTGAATATGTCTTTCTTCCAAGCTTCAATGGTTGATCCTTCCTTCACTCTTTAACCTTCCAAGTCTTCAATTGGTGATTGGTCTGCACCAACAGTGATGGCTTTCCCTCAATGATCGAGAAGCTTGATCGACACAACTACGCGGCTTGGCAAATCAGAATGGAGGCCTATTTGCAAGGTAGAAATCTTTATGGAATTGTAGCAGGTGATAAAGCTATGCCTATTCCAAGATCCAAAGAAGGACCTACACAAGAGGAGATAGATAAGCTCACACTTTGGTGTGCAAGGGATGCTCAAGCAAGGTCGTACATACTAAACTCTATCTCTGGCTTTCTATTACCACATATTAGAGGATGCAAGACATCTCAAGAGACTTGGGATGCCCTGGAGACTTTCTTTTCTGCTAGTACCAAAGCAAGAAAGAATCATCTTTAGAACGAGTTCAACCAAATGAAGAAGACACCTAAGCAAACCATCACAGAGTTTGTTACCAAAGTCAAGGAGATTGCGGATCAGTTAGCATCCATTGGAGAGCTAATTGAAGAAGAGGTCATCATGAGGCAAATTCTCAACGGCATTCGAAGTGATAAGCAATGGCAATCCTTCACGACGGCTTACAATCTCATCATGGATGTGCAAACTCCAGACTTCAACATCTTTCTTGGACAACTCTTCAATCAAGAAGCCAACAATAGCATAAAGGAAGGTAACTCTTATCATGGTAATTCAACTAGTGCTGTATATGCAGATAAGAAGGATAAGAAGCAGAAAGTCAGAATATTCAACCTTGTGCCATATGTGATAAGACCAACCACACCACTCAGAATTGCTGGTTCAATGGGAAGACCCAGAAAGGAAGTGGAAGAGGTGGATATGGCGGCAATAGAGGCAGAGGTGGACACAACTTCAACAATAACAATAGAAGCTATAATAGAAGGGACTACAACAATTATTCAGAAGATCAACCACATGAAGACTCATTACTTCTTATGAATCTAAGCCACAAAGAAGGTAAAGAAGATGATCATTTGTTTTACATAGATTCAGGATGCTCAAATCATGTTGCAGGCAACATTGCTCTTCTATCTGATTTGGAAAGTCCAAAGCATAGACATGAAGTGCAAACAGGGGATGACACGAAGCACAATGTGGAGAAGATTGGTAATGTCAAAGCTTCCAATGGCAGGACAAACATTCTGAGTAAGGTTCTCTATGTACCCACTATCACTAAAAACCTAATAAGTGTAGGCCAAATAGTTGAAAAAGGCTTGCAAGTTAGGTTCACCCAACATGGAGCTTTTGTGGAAGATCCATGTCAAGGCTTCAAGAAGATAGCCTGAGGTGAGAAGCATGGTAGGCTCTTTACTTTTGAAGTAGGAGAAATCAGGAACATAGCTCTATTCAGCTTTGGGTCTCAAACCCTAAGTGAGCTTGAAGTGTGGCATAAGAGACTTGCTCATGTGAATGAAAGAACCTTGAAGGATATATGCAGGGATCAAAGTGTTCTAGGATTGCCGAACATATCAAAGCAACACATGATCAACAGGTGTGATGCATGTCAGATTGGGAAGGCACAAAGACAACCATTCAACCACAAAGGCTACATCCACAACAGCTTATTGGACTTAGTACACACAGATGTATGGGGACCAAGTCAAGAACCTTCATTGGCAGGATCAAGGTATTATGTCTCATTTATTGACGACCATAGTAGATGGACTATTCTATACTTTATCAAGAGTAAGAATGAAGTATTTGATTGCTTCAAGAAGTATCTTGCACATGTGGAGAATCATACAGGTAGATCACTAAAGAAGCTCAGATCTGATGGAGGGGGAGAATACTTCTCCAAAGATCAAACTCTTGCAGGAAAAAGGTATCAAAAGGGAAGTGACTACTAGGTACTCTCCTCAACTAAATGGAATTGCAGAGAGGAGAAACAAGACATTGGTTGGATCAGCCCGAACAATGCTTGAAGAGAAGAACTTGCCACATTATCTATGGGCAGAAGCTATTTCAACTGCAGTGTACCTTGTCAATCGACTACCATCCAAATCACTTCAAGGTATGACTCCTTATGAAGCATGGCATGGAAGAAAACCTAGTCTTGGACATTGTAAGGTTTTTGGTTGTTTACCTTATGTTCATGTACCATCACAAATAAGAGGTAAGCTAGATGAAAGGGCAACAAAGGCAGTGTTTATTGGATATGATTCAACTCAGATGGGTTACAGGTTCTTCAATCCTTCAACCAAGCAATTCACTACAAGTAGAGATGTTGTGTTTGAAGAACACAGGTCTTGGTATGATGAAGATAAACAAAAGGTAACACTACCATATGATCTTGATTCTGACTCTCATCAATTAGGAAGCAAGCATGATACACAGGTCCAGGATCCAAGAAGTGATACAGACGATGACCAAGATGAAAGAGAAAGGGATTACAAGCTATGGAAGTCAAGAGGCAAAGCAAAGATGCAAGAGGTTGGAGAATGCTCCAAACAAGCACCTAGAAGATCAGCAAGAGAGAAGAAACAACCAGAAAGGTATGGATATGATTCCACATTTGTTACAAAGCATTCAATCTACTTGGCAAAAGACTCTATTTCAGAGGAACCCTCAACCTATGAAGAGGCAAAGGGAAACCCTAATTGGGAAAAGGCCATGAACGAAGAGATGGATGCATTGAAGGAAATGGACACTTGGGATTTGGTTCCAATGTCGCCGAATCAAAAGGTAATTGGTTTGTAGATGGGTATATAAAGTTAAAAGAAATTCAGATGGATCAGTTTGCAGGTACAAGGCAAGATTAGTTGCAAAAGGATGCTCAAAAACTCATGGTATAGACTATGAGGAAACATTCTCACCAGTTGCAAAGATGACTACAATCAGGACATTGATAAGTGTAGCTGCTGCAAGGAATTGGAGACTCCTCCAACTTGATGTGAAAAATGCATTCTTAAATGGTTGGATAAGTGAAGAGGTATACATGTCACAACCACCAGGTTTTGAAAACCCCAATCATCCATCTTATGTTTGCAGACTTAAGAAAGCATTGTATGGATTGAAACAAGCTCCAAGAGCTTGGAATTACAGGTTGGTTACATATCTTCAAGATCAAGGGTTCAAAGATAGCAGCTCAGATCCTTCTCTATTCATCAAAAGGGATCACAATGAGGTTATCTATCTATGTGTATATGTAGATGATATTATTGTGACAGGTGATGATCTAAATGGCATTCAAAGGATCAAGAGACACATGCAAGAGGAGTTCAAAATCAGTCACCTAGGTGAGCTCACATATTTCCTAGGTATGCAGGTGATACACAGATGAAGGAATGTATTTGACTCAAAGAAGATACATTGAGGATCTTCTTCTCAAGTTCAAAATGGAGAACACTAAACCTGCAGGTACACCTTTGGAGATGAATCATAAACTTAGTGTTTATGAAGGTGAGAAAATTGAAGACATTAAAGAGTATCAAAGCTTGGTAGGTAGCTTGATATATGCATTAGGAAAAAAAGTGAACCCTGCATGGGCCTTGTAAGGATTCCTAATTTTTAGGGATTAAGCTTAATCTTGTTCTTTGTTAAGGGGACAAAGTGCATTTAATAGAGCACTTTTTGGTAGGCTGAAGTAGGCTTTTTTTTAGGCTGAGCTAGGACCTTCTCTCTCTTCTGCACATAGAGAGAGAGAGAAAAACCACTTTCCACCTCATCAAATCCGTCCATCTTTATGAATAAAAAAATGAGTTTTCTGAAAAAGTCTCTTTTTCAGCTATTCTTTATTCAAAATGGCCCATACTTTTATGTATATGTCAGAACTTAATTTTTTTAGACTTATTTTTATAAAAAATACTTAAAAAACATACTTTTCAAAATCCCTCCAAAATTTAAGTGCCACATCATCAAACTCATAACTTTGGTTGCCCCAAAACATGAATTTTTGAAAAAAAACTCATTTTCCCTCTAACATACTGAAAAAAGTCATTTTGACCTATCCACATACCAAAACACACTTTTTTTCTTGCACATAGCTACTGTACTAGCCATTCCAGCCATCTGTGTGCTTCTTCCCATTCGGTGCTGGAGTTTTGGAACATCATGGTGCTCACATGTATTATGAACATGACACCAGCACCAGCGCGTGCTCCTCACTCAAAGAGTGTACATGTTCGTGTTCCTACAGAATTTGCACCAACAACTAGAGGTAGCAATGACATAGATTCTCAAAATGCACGACGTGCAGCTGGAGAGAAGAATATTGATCTTTGGGTCCATGGTGCTTTGTATCCCTTGGATCCAATGGCTAATGTTCATCCTAGATTCCATACTATCTCCACATTTCTACAATTCCTTGGTTCCGGTGAAGATGGACTCCTAGGCTATTGCAAGCGATTGTCTAACCATTCTACATCTATAGCAAATTATTGGATGCAACAATGTCATCACAACCATTTCAAGATACACAGTTTAGAGAGTGCTATATACACTTTAGAAAGTGCTATCAAATCTTTGGATGAGCACAATAATAGACTCAAACAAGATGTGGAAGAAAAGGAGAGCACAATTACAAAGTTGAAAGCCAATCTTACACAACTAAAAGAGACTCCACTTGGGATGAGATTTAGGAAACGACCATTATCATCCTTTCAAGCTCTTTCAACTGGTGGTGGAGCACGGAAGCGACGTGTTTACGCACTTAGGTATGTATTTCCTTTGTTTAGTTATGTTAAAAGACTTTTAGATTGAGATTCTTATTGTGCAGGTCATTTGTTGAAGATGTGAGTGCTTCCTCAACAATGGAGGATCAATTGAAGTTTCTGAATTCTTGTCTTAGCAACAAACATGTGCTTATGATCTTGGAGTCACCAATAGGAAATCACATCAAAACCCAAGTGATTAAAGATTTTGCAGGCAACTTAGAAGATATTATTAGTCCTAGTGAGGTACAGATGGTATGTGATGAAGCAGGTGTTAGTACTAGAGCGTACACTGCATTGTACAATCTTTTGAAGCAGGCTCTACAAAACAAAGGTATTTTCCAGAGCATTTTTCCATGCCCTTACAAGGTATCTGTGAGGAAGAAGATAACCAATGAGGATGTAGCCAATACTCTTGGCAATTACCTGCATATAGAAGATGTTATGCCTGCATCCATTTATCATTCATCTACATCAAAGAAAGAGTTGAAAAACACATCTAGACAGGGATTCATCTACACAAAGTACAACAACATATTTGTCAATTTGGAGAGGCTCCAAAAGGAAATGGTTAAATTTTACAAATCCACACTTCAAGGTATATCCATTGTTTTGATAATGACATTCATAGTATTTTTAATAATATAATGTTTGTTATTTGATGTAGATTGTGGTTCCAAACTCAAGTTTGTATTGAAGCTAGACGAATGTCAAATCATAAAGGGACGCCGTATGGAGAGACTTAGTGTGACACTCATGAACGAAGCTATGGCCCATGCTATTATTGATGATAGTGAAGAATCTACCCATCACTTTACATATAGTGTCCAATCAGAGAAAGATATATGGTGGTTAGGTGCTATTGAAGTACCTAAAGAATCCAATGATGTTCTTACATGGATTTTCAATAGGATCCCATGGATCACAGAGGTGATAACTTCTCAAATTCATGGTGCCAAAATCAATGTAGAAAGCCTTGGTGATTTTGAAGTAGAGTGGCACTTAGGTGGAGACTTAAAGACTATCAAATGCATGTTAGGGTGCAAACAAGGTGCATCTACTCTCTATCCTTGTCCATATTGTACACGAGGTTATAAACGAACAAAGAGAAAACAAAACAACATTGATGATTTAGTTGATGACACAGATGCAACTCCATCTGCTGAATGGGATACACCTTTAATGAGGTGTCCCATGTTAGGTACACCTAATCGTGACATGTCAGATAAGGATTGGAATCCCATTATTCCATTCCCTTTAGTCAATGTCCACTTTTGCACCTTGCATGCCTTCATGAGAATTTTTGATAGACTATTGAAGCTCCATATAGAATACGCATTTGCCATGAAGCCAGTTGATAAATCTATTCAAGATATAAAGAAATTGGAGGAACTTCTTAATTCAATTGGTTGTCATGGTGGAAATGTAACCCTAGTTGTTAAGAAAGTTGGAGAATCTCAAGATAGCTTGCAACAAGTGTCAATGACAGGGAATAAAGCAAGACATTTTTTTAGAAGAGGTACTAGCACTCAAAATAATGAACGTTATGAGCTGTGGAAAGACCTATGCATGATCACAACAGACAATGACTCTCAAGTTGATCTTTGTAATAAGAGAAAGAAAGTTTGGTCGAGCTTTGATAAGGTTGTAGGCTTAATGGGTCTGACTAGGTCTAGTTCTATTCAACGTCAAATGTTTCAAGAAACATTAGTGGAGTTCACCAAGTGTTTCATTCAATGTTGGGGAGAGAGCAATATAACACACTACATTGTAAGTGTAATCTTCTTCTACAAGTGTTCATTGCACTTACCTTTTTCCAATGTACTTAACAATTTTTAGCATATTTTGTTTGCACATGGAGCTTTTTTCATGCATCGATATGGGTCATTAGAGATTTTCAGTACCCAAGGAATGGAAAAGTCACACTACAAAGCGAGGGGTGTCTACTTCAAAAACACCCGACATGGTGGTGGCCCAATGCAATCAAACTACATGGAGGAGATGTTTAATTGGTTTTACCGCACTACATTCTCAAGAAAGTTTTTTGTGGAACGACTTAGGGATTCAAAATTGGCAAAACTTGCAAGAAAGATGCAACACAACATTGCCAGTGAGAAATGGAAGTCATCGTTAGGTCCTCTTCATCATGCTCAGTGGCGTGCAAGGAGACAACGAGAAGGCTCAGCTTGGAAGTAAAGTGAATTCGCTATTTCCCATTATGTGGTAATACATATGATTATTGTAATCTTGATTTCAATGTGTTATTATTTAATATATAATATTTTGTATGGTTTTAAACAGGTTTTGTCCGTTCTAGTGTGAACAAACAGTTTTTTTAAAAACTCTATAAATAGAGAGAACTCACTTCATTTCACACTTTTTGCAACTCAAGAGAATGGCACGCACCAAGCAAACTGCAAGGAAAGATCGCGTCTTCTTTCCTAGCCCTCATCTAGGGACACAACGCCCACCATGGTTGCAACCCCCCCAAAGGCCTCGAAGTGGTTCCCAGAGCACATCTGTGCCTGTGTCACACGATGGCACACCATCTGGGAGCAATTCAGTGCGAGAAAATGAAGTGTCCAATAGACAAGATTATTACACTCCAGGACGATCAGAGGCCATTTCAGATGATGAGCCACCAACAAGGACACCCATCAAATCAAGACCCAAACAGAAGTTGATCAGAAGGAGTGTACCAGAGAGCGACGAAGAGTCATCCCCAAATGAGGAAAGCAACAATCAACCACCATGGAATGATATGCAAATACCAACGAGCCATAGGGTGACACATGGAGGTAAGACACTTCCACAAGGACAAGGGCAAATACCAACAGAGGAGGAAAGAGAGCAAAGTCAACAACCACATCAACAACAAAATGTGCAAGATGAAGCTGGGCCCTCACATCGTGTACATCGGAGAAAAAAAAACTATCAACCTCGACGTCGACCTCAACGCCAGCCAAACATACCTCCCAACCCAAGAGCTCCACAAAGACGAAGGAAGCACTGCAGGGCTTTTGCAGAGATACGACACTACCAAAAGTCCGTTGAACTACTCATACCACGAAGAGCTTTTGCAAGGGTAGTGAAAGAGGAACTACAAAGCTACCAAGCAGGTCTAAGAATACAAGGGATAGCACTTGAAGCACTTCAAGAGGCAGCTGAGGCCTACCTCATCTCCATGCTTGAGGACTCTAACCTCTGTGCTATCCATGCCAAGAGAGTAACCATACAACCGAAGGACATTCAGCTAGCAAGAAGAATTAGAGGAAATAACCCATGATGTGTATATTATACCCTATGATAGGCTACTTTGCGATGTAATACAATGGATAATAGAAAATTTTATTTTGACTTATATTCTTTGTCTCTTTTTTCTCTCTCACTCTCTCTCTCTCTCTCTCTCTCTCTTTCAGTCAGTTATATATGGATTCAGTTAAACATGCATGCACTTGCCTATTGTTTTATGACTAGATATGTTCCTTTTCTACATACTGGTGTGCAACATGTCCTTTTCATACCAAAAAACCCCCAGCCACAGAAACACGGGATTCAGCCCTGCAAAATTTTTGCAGGGCTGAATCCCGCGTTTCTGTGGCTGGGTTTTTTTTTGCAATATTTGGTCTTTGGTAAGCATAAGACATATGGTAGAGATGCAATGGTCTAGGTATTAAGAGGTTATACCCTATAGGAATTGAGATCTTTAGCTACTAAAGGCTGAGTTTATACCCTACTGAAAACTTCTGGTCCTGATAATACCAAAACCAATTGAAAATCTGAAATTACATAGTTTCCTATGTATTGTAGCACCTAAAAACACTAGATAAGGCCAAAAAAGCCCCAGCCACAGAAACGCGGGAAACAGCCCTGCAAAAATTTTGCAGGGTTGTTTCCCGCGTTTCTGTGGCTGGGGCTTTTTTGGCCTTTTTTAAGCATATAATCATACAGAGGACCAAAGCACAATACAAAGACCCCCAATTAGATACAATTTGTGGAGAGAAGATAAGTTCAATTTTTTAGAACATTCATATACAGAACTAGACAAATGATGAAAAAAAAAGTTTGTATTATCAAGACATTACATCATTTCTCAGCTGCCTTCAATTTCTCCACAACTTTCTTTCTCCTTTGGAGAGATTGAGGCAGCTGGTAAGTCAATACAGATCTTGATATTACATGGGGGTCTTGCATTCCAAGACTCATGGCGATACCTATTTGCCCTAATACTTTTCCTCTAAAATTAAGTCCTAAAGTAGTTACAACTAAGGATTTCCTAACCAAAATGACACAATTAGTGCCTTGGGTAATTGTACATAAACACAAAATCTTGCTAAGGGCCTTCAAGCACCAAGTGATGAAGTGCCCATCGGGACTGTAGTCTTTGTGTATGATAACAAAATCATCCTTTGGCAACTTTTCGATGTAGTTTGCCAAGGATGCACCACTCCCATGAGAAGCTCGATCCCCACCAGACCTTGCTGCGAACTTGTCGAGCTCAATTGCTTCCTGTTAAGAACAAATGAGAATTCAAGCTCTTACAATGTTAACTTAAAATTATCGATTTATTTAATTCAATTACCACTTACATCATGAAGCTTGTCTTCTTCCTCCCCTCTTCCAGGGGCATCAAGATCAATGCTAGAGTGGGCCATGCCACTCTGCTCTGCTACATGGGATGTAGGAATTTTTTGCTTCAGTATCCTCTCCTGTGCTGCACTGAACTCCTTCTCTGTAGTAGAATTGTTGTCATCATTTAAAATATCAGCACACACCATTGATATGGTGTCTGCCACAGAATCCCCAAGTGGGATGGACTTCTTTTCAAGTATGTCAGATGTGTTGTCAAGTGGAACATCTGACATTGTGGAGAAAATACTCAAGCATTCATCTAGACGTAGACCGAATGCCTTCTCAATGTCATGGAGTAAAATAAATTCCTCTCCATCCACAACGATGCAGGAGAGATATTCAAGTTCCACCTCTGGTAATGTGGGCTCAGAGGGGTTGAGATTTGAAGGGGGGGCCTCCTCCATGCTTGATTGCACATGTAGTTTATCCTCAACACCACCAGGGAATTCTTGGTGGATTGTAATGCTTTCTTTGGAAAAATTTATGGCCTCTGGTTGAGGCTCATTCTTCTCCTTAACAAAACCCCCAGTGGCAAGGTTGGGGAGCTCAACAGGTGTAGGTTCCGGCTCCTCATTAATAATAAAATATGTTGTTGCAGTGTAGGATAGGTACTTTGTACCCATCCTCTTCTTTTTGTTAAGTTTTTTTACTAATGGCACAGAGTCATCTAGTAAGTGCCCAGCAGTTTCCGCAATTGCCATGAAGCGCTTAAGGCGCTTCATGAAGGCTTCATCGCCTCTATGTATGTAGAGTAGAAGGTCACATGGAACCCATTTACCCTCATAAGGCGGTATTTCTATAGAAAAATGCAAGATGTAGTACTCAAGGAACTCTATGATTTCCTTGAGCACATCAGAGTTCAGTTGAATTGTTTTGTCTAAATCAGGGACCCTAGACAGTAGGTCATACAAGTGGTTCTGACCTTTGAACTCAGTTGATTCCAAGAACTCATTGAAGAGTTCACGTGGACGTTTGAGTTGCAGGGTACTGGAGGATGCGGCAGCCATTGCGCGTGATGCTAGCTTGTGTGCGTACTCTGCTAGTGATTGTAGCTCTTCTTGGTTGCAAAAGTGAGAAATGAGAGAATAAGTGTTGCTTTTATAGTAGTTTCAAAATTTTAAAGTGAGTGGGACCCATTTTAAAACTAAAACTGATACCTTCAAATAAAACAATCATGCACAGAACTCTCAGAAAAAAAACTTTTGCTAATAAAAAGATTGAACAGAATCATTAACCAGAATAAGATACACGACAACACAATAGAAAAAAAAAATTCTCAGAACTTTAAAATTATAATAAATTGCCATTGGAAAAACCAAAGATTTGGCAAATTGTACATCATATTGAGATCAAAAAATTTTACATGCTACATGTCTTGCATGTTAAATACATTGTTGCAGATGTAGGATTATAAATGGAACATAGGTGTGTGTACACTGTAGCACTCAAATAGTCCTTGAGCTATGACAATGAAAGTTGAGTTCCATCCACACTCCATTCAAGGAGGACTTTAATTTTATCCTCCAACCTCTTACCAATCTACAGACAAATAGAAAACTTTAAATGAACATATTTGAGTGTAAGAATTTGTATAAACAAAAGAAGAAATACCATATGCTACTTACCTTATGCCCTTGTATTCTGAACTTTGATTGATCCAGATCCTCAAATCCCATGATTACTAGATGTTCTCTCACGTTGGCAAGAGTCCAATGATGATTTACTGAAATAACTTCCATTTCATTGTTGGGTAGATTTATCTTAATTTCAAATGAAATTAAAACACCCTCAGAACTTTGTAATGGTATCCATTCACCAAGTTTACACATCCAACGATCATAATAGAATCTAATGTACAATGAAGTACAATGTTTCAAGTATCGAAATCCTATGCCTGTTGCACCAATTTTACAAATGTATCTATCCCCTTTGGTGCATCCTTCTACAAGTCCCCATTTTTCACCTAGCAAACACTCTACCTGCTCATACGTGATATCTTTTAACATGAACATTGTTGACGTCTCTAGAATTGTGAATATCTGAAATAAATGTACAAAACAATGAACAGGAACACACCAATGTAATCCTATAGATCTTGAAACTCTTGTAAATTTCAAAGAGTTGTGTATGTCCATCACCATCTTATGCTTCAAAGATGTTAATGTCCATACATCAGGTTGCGGCCACTCAAGCTTTAAGAGAGAATCTACCTTAATCATCTCTCACATAATAGCTGAGCAGGACGGGCTTGTGGAAAGACTATCACTCCAACATCTGCATGCAATGCTTGGAAAGTACCTGTAAGACTATGAAGTGGTTGTTCTTCCACCAAGGTAGAAGGAAATATGTCTACAACAAAAAAATACACAACTTAGCTAGGTATATTCTGAAATTTGGACAAAAGTCAATGAGTAATACTTACAGTTGATAGGATATCTCATTTTGTTTGAGTTTTCCAATTTCATGGTTGACATTGTGAACACATGTTGTACAATGGCAACAGTTTCACCATTTTTGAGCTTTTTGAAGGCTAGTAACTGTAATAAAGTACGTCTATGATCCAAGGGTCTCGCCGGTTCAGACAGATCTGAAATCGGACACCGTTTGGTCATCCGTGTGTATGACTAAAGATCTCGAGTTTAGACTTACTAGGAGGTCTTGTGCTCTTGTGAACAAGTGAACCACTTAGCTTAGTGGTTAAGTCTCAAGGATGTGAAGGACGAGGTCTTGGGTTCAATCCCCATGAGGTACATGGGAAGAGTATTTTGCCCAAAGAGCTCTAGAACCTTCTAGAAGCATCCACTGGACACTTGGCGCACATGTAGTTACATGGCTGACACTTGGCTGGTTAGTATCCACCTGCCCAAGAAGGTAGTCCCCTGGAGAGAGCTATATATAGAGGCATTCGGTTGGGAGGAGAGTCATCTCTCTAGCATGTGGTGGTCGTAATCCTCGTTCTCTTGCATTGGTATCAGAGCTCAAGGTTGAGTTTCCATGGTGACCTTGAGAAGTCCATCATCATCTTCATATAGGAGTTCATTATCTTCGGATACGAATTCACTCATCGTTTCTTGACGCCTCTCCCTGCGAGGGCTTATGAGTAGCAAAATGTGAGGGATCATCTCTGCCGCTAGCTCGCAGGAGATTCGAACCCAGAACCTCTCATTTGGAGAGTTCTGGCGTATCCAGAAGCCCCATGCGCTCGCGGTACTCAACGTCGAATGGCGCCAATACATGTGCAGAATAATTCACGCTAAAGAAGAAGGGGCACAACGCTAAAAGCGCCAAAAACATGATCTCTGCTGTGAGCGACAGGATTCGAACCCTCGTCACCCCGTTCAGAGGACGCTGCTCTATCCATACGGCCTAGCAGGCGTTCGCGAAGTCACTCCGAGAGTAGCTGATTTTATACATGACCAGCGCTGAAGAAGACTTCATAAGGAGCTTAAAAGGAGAAAGCAGTACTGAGTTACAGCGAGGGATTCGAACTCCCGCCCCCCTGTTAGGAGCGCACTGCTCTATCCACAAGAGCATCATCATCCGCGTGATGAAACATCCGAACACAGTCGATTGACGGGAATCTGCGCTGAAGAAGATCCCAATCAGGAGATCAAAAGGGTAATTCTCTGTGCTGTAGGTCCGCGGGTGCTCGAACACACGACCTCTGGTCTGAAGTTATTCCGCCTATCCATAAGGCCACAGACGTTCTCACGACCATCATGGAGAATGTATCTTATTATGATCAGTTGGCGCTGAAGCAGACGCTATCCAAAAGTTCAAGCTACATCACGTGGACGCCGGGAATCGATCCCGCGACCTTGCAGACGGACCACAGAGCCTTATCCACTGAAGTAAAGGTTTATCGTGATATCTTTCTCTGCATATCTTATACAGTTCAATCATATCTCTGCTCTGCTAATCCCGAGCCGAGATCATCTCATCTTGATTAACCTTTGGAGTTTGCTTATTTCCCCAACCGAACCCGAGTACATATCTGTGGTGGTTCAAGCTGAAGAAAGTTAAAGTTTTAAGCAAAGTTTGATGGAAGTGGAGTTGTGGAGTGAAGATCCGGAGGCGTTTGGTAATCAAAGTCAAACCTACTTTGAATTCGGACCAAAGTCTTGAGAGAATAGCTCTTCCAAAGGATCAAGGGATGGACGAAGCTATGATCAAAGCTAAGTATTTTCCAGTTTCTGCTTGGCCTTAATGCTTGATTTATCTTGTTTTCATTATTCTACACTTAATCCTAGATGCACATTGAAATAGCCAAGATTTCAATTGATTAAGTCTAGATTAGAATAATGAATTAATCCATTTCTCATTCCAAGCATTAGTTTGCATTAAGGAAAGACTTGATTTTAAAAAGATCCTTGTGCATCAAAGAATGTATTTTGGTAGTTTAAATACATATTTCCTTTCCATTGAGTAAGTTTTCTATTGCACTTCAAGGGTATGTTTTTATATCATAGTGCATTAGGACAAAGGAAAGGATATACATGCATCACGATTGCATGATATACATTCTTAGTACAAGAAAAAATCGTACATCAAGTTCATGCATGATTGTTGTATTATTTTTTGGGCATGCAAAGAACATGCATGCATACGCATGTGAGCATATGCTTTTGCATGTAGATACATGCATTTGCATGGAAGAATGGAATGCTGTTTGCAAGTAGATATGAAAATGTACTCTCTTAGTATTTAGCTTACTTTGTAAAGCTCGCAGTTTGACATTAGGGAAGACCAAGGACTAGTTAGTTGCAAAGACATACTAGTTCTAGTTTGCAACTCAAGTAATTAGTCAATTTCTTCCCAAGTCGATACTCTACTATCAAACATAAATACTTAATGAGAATTAAGTATGTTAGATGTCTTGCTAGGTATAAGTAAGCACTAAGAGAAGGTTAAGTAATAAATTTCCTTGATGACCAAGAAAATTTAATTACTTGCAAACTCTATTGTGATGTATGATGACTCTAAGTCCTGGATGTACTTAGAAAGTCATGCGGATAAAGTTTTAGTTGATTAGTTATATATTTTATGTAACTTCTCAAGCATCCCAAGGTTGGATGAGAACATCAACTATATTTCCAAAGTTCCATGAGCACTCTTCTATTTAGAAGATTTTGAAAGTTTTAAAGAAGTTTCTTGTGGTTTCAAGATTTATATCTCATGATGAAACCTCGATAAGTGACTTTTTGCAATAGAGATACGAAATAGTCAAGCCTTCTATTTCATGTGAGATCATTCTCCTACTATGTTCAAGATGAATTTAGTTTTGGGAAGGAAGATGTTCCAAGTAGAGGATCTTAATTGATTCATGAACTCCTCCCAAAATATATATAAATTCATATTATATGATAGGTCCAAGGAATGATGAAGGCAAAATCTCTTTAGGATATAAATATTTTGCCAAGATATAAAGGTACCAAGCTTTTATAAATTTTTATTTGATTTCATCTCAAGGAGTGATGAAAATCAAAGGTTAAACCTCAACATCAATTGATCCTTGATATCAATAAAAGGATGTTAGGTTCTATAATTGCATCTCTAGTAAATGATGCAACTAGCTAAGCAATCTTTAGGAAATAATATAAGTTCCTAAAGACTTGAAGCAAGTATGAACTTTTTATTTAGGAGTAGAAAGTTCCAAGAAATAGATCTTGAATCCATGAAACTTCTCCTAAACAAGTTATAAAGTTCAAAGTTGTGTTCACAGTAACATTACTATTGGATCAATCATCAATAGATGCTTGGACTTTAAACATAATTTTGATTGGTGAAATATGTTTAAAGGACTCTAGTAACATCTGAAGATTGACCAATAATAATGAGTCTTGTATCAAACTCGAGAATAGAAGTCGATATCACATAAATGGAAGTTTAACTTAAACTTTCATACTGGCAAATGTGATATTTCATCTCTAGTTTGATACTCAAGAAATGAATACAATTGAATCAGTAAATTTTTTGGATATTATTTGAAAGAAGTTCTTTCAAATATTCTTTTTACAAACGATTCCAAGATGAATCATTAGACTGGAAAGCAAAAAATTCCAAGATGAATCATTTTGCTTCAAATTATAGCCTAGTATTACTTGATAGGAATCAAAAAAGTTCTTGAAAGCAAAATCTCCCCAGATGTGAGACTAGCATCTTTCAAGAGAAGTTTTATAGCAAGTAGTTCCCAGCAAATCCCTAACCACTAGTTTTGGTATTTAAGTCCAAATAAGTGATATAACCTTAAGGTATATCAAAGATTCTTAGCTTTGGAATCTGAAAAGCATTAGAAAATGCTTGGACTTGTGTAAAGGGAAAGATCTCTAAAATCCTGCAGGTAAGCAAAGAAGCTTAAAGATAGTTAAAGAGATCTTAAAGATAAAGACTACGTCTTTATTTTTATCGCAAGATCAACCAGACTTGATCAATCTTGGCCATGATTGTCCAAGTAATGTGCGATTAGAACTACTTTGTAGATTGCCCAAGTATTGGCAATAAAATTCCTTTTGGGAATTATTCACTCAAGTTCCATTTATTCGATGGAAAACTATGAAAAAAAAGTAAGTTGTTCCAAGTCTGAACAGAGTAAAGAAATTCCAAGAATGTAGTCTGCAACCATGAAAATGGTAATTAAGTCTATGGAAGGTAAAACATAAGTGTTTACCTATCCTTAAAGGGATTTTGGTACAAATCCAGAAAGCATGAGCGGATGCTTAAGACTTAAGCAGTAAAGAGATTCCTAAATAAAGTCCCCGGGGTAGGTACCTAAAGCAACAGTAAAGAAAGGAATCTAAAAGACAAGAAGTCAAAAGCTCTTGTCGCTACAAAATTGGTCAAGGGTAAACCAATTGAACTTGAATTCAAGAAAATTCAAGTACTTGGAATTTTGATTGGTTTTCATTTGAAAACCCCAGTAAAGAAGAATTGATATTCTGTTAAGAGGTTTTCAAGTTTCCAAAGCAAAGCACATGATTATGAGGTGATCATGCGAAGGAATCAAAACCTAGGAAAATCTAGTTAGAGGTAATGCCTGAAACTTCCAATTCTTGTAAAAGAATTGAAGAAATAAGGTACTCTATCAAGAGATGTTTAGACTTTAGGATAAGAATCACCCACACATTAATGTGAATATAAAATAGGGTGGTATGGGACACCAGATTTTATACTCAGATTGATGTAGAAAAGATGGAATGGGACATCGGACCGTGGGATGATGATTATCTTTTAGTCGTAGTTTGGATTTTGAAGTTAGGTTTCATCCTCAAGGGAATTAAGACTTCAAGAAAAGTTTAATTCGTAAAGGATGAAAGTAGTATCTTACGATACTTCAAGGTAACTTCAAGATTAAGGAAACTGAAGATATGAAGTAAGTAACTTCCAAGATCTTCTTAAGACACTTCAAGCTTAAGTGTTATTGATCAGAAATATTTGATAAATTTCTGAAAGAAGTTGGACTTTTACTTTGAGTTGATCTTTTCAACTAAAGATTCAATTGACTAAGTCAAGTATCAAGTTCCTAGTGTAACTTGATAAATTCACTCTTTTAGACTCAAAGAAATGCACAAGAATTGCATCACGGAGTCAAAAAGATTGAATGTGATCTGAACTTAGTCTCAAGTGAAGCATTATTTGAATACAAAACTCATCAGCGTAACCTCAGTGGGTCGACACACTGATGTTGGTTACCACACTAGTATCTTGTGGTTGGATGATGTTTTTGGTTTTCTTTGTATCTTTTTGAGAATCCAGCTTATTTCTCTTAAAGATAAAGACAATGCTTCAATATCTTATTGAAATAGATCGTTGAGAAGTTAAAGTCCTGAGTCAACTAGACTTTGACTCATAGCAAGTTTATGTATGTGCGAAGTTTGAATTGGTTGTACAAAGTCTTAGTTATCTCTTTCCGCTTTCCAAATCTTTTGGAATTGACTCAGATATGGTATCTGATTTCTTTTTGCAAAAGACCAGGGATAGCCGGTTAGAATTAGATAACTAACTTGAACATCCTAGATAGATGTTATGTACAAGAACCTTTTCAATCTTCAAAAGATGATAAGTCTAAGTAGACTTATTCATTTGATTTTGCTTCAAGTTATAGCATAAATGATTTCCTGGAGTCCAGTATACTCTAGAATAGGGAAGTTAGGAATTGCTCATCAGATTGACAATTCCCAAGAACTTTCAGTTAAAAGTCTTTGAAAAAAGTCCTAAGTTAGACAATTTTCATTTTGAATTTGAATTGGTGAAGTTAGTATGGTTGATTCCACCGAAATGGTAAACTTTCTCCTACAGTTTACAAAGGATTTTTAAACTCATAAGGACAAAGTAGTCCTCTAGTCGAGTGAAAAAATCAAGTAACTGTTAGATAAAAGTAAACCATCATACAGACATCTAAAGTTAGATGTATGGGACAACCAAACTTCAAGTTCTCCAAAACAAATTCAAGTGAATCAAGAATTCTCAAAGTCTTGCGAGGGATAAAGAATCCCACCTTCATTACTAAGCCCATGCACCAGTTATGCCTAGAAATGGACTAGTAATTTGAATCCACCTAATTCACATGTTTGTGCCTAGATCGCACATCCAGAAACTGTGAATTAGCCAGGGATGTCATTAGATCCACCCTTATTATTCTTCACTAGTTTGTACTTTGTCCCGTTTATCAAAGTGCAAACCTGGATAGTGTTTTGAATCATTTGGGCAGGGATGCCACCACAGAGATGAGACATGTTCTTCCAGTTCTAGAACATGATCATGTTCTTCCAGTTTTAGAACATGAGGCTCGGGGGTTGCCTACAGTATGGATATAGCTCTATTTTCGAGGATGAAAATATTTTCCAAGGGGGGAAGAATGTAATAAAGTAAGTCTATGATCCAAGGGTCTCGCCGGTTCAGACAGATCTGAAATCGGACACCGTTTGGTCATTCGTGTGTATGACTAAAGATCTCGAGTTTAGACTTACTAGGAGGTCTTGTGCTCTTGTGAACAAGTGAACCACTTAGCTTAGTGGTTAAGTCTCAAGGATGTGAAGGACGAGGTCTTGGGTTCAATCCCCATGAGGTACATGGGAAGAGTATTTTGCCCAAAGAGCTCTAGAACCTTCTAGAAGCATCCCCTGGACACTTGGCGCACATGTAGTTACATGGCTGACACTTGGCTGGTTAGTATCCACCTGCCCAAGAAGGTAGTCCCCTGGAGAGAGCTATATATAGAGGCATTTGGTTGGGAGGAGAGTCATCTCTCTAGCATGTGGTGGTCGTAATCCTCGTTCTCTTGCAGTAACTTCCCTTTCCAATGAAGATCCAAGTTTCCACGATCTCTCACACGATGAGGACCAACACCAGAGGGTTGCATGTACACCCATGCACCTTTGCAGAACTCCTGTCCTAACCAAAATCCTTCTGGAGCCTTGATATTGTGACATTTTATCGCGATAACCTCATCTTTTGGACGTCTATGAGATTTAGGTTTCTCCATTGGAGATCAGGCTATGGAAATGACAGTAGGAATTCAAAGAAGATGATGCATAGAGAAAGAAATGGAGATGCAGGAGCTGCAATGGTGTGCTAGGGAGAGAAAGTAGTGGAAAGAGATGACTTTTTGGGACCTGGGTATGAAAATGAGAGGTTTTGGAGGGAAAAAGTTGCATTTTGAGTTATTTTTGAAAAAGTCACTTTTTTCACTTCAGTTCATGCACGGATTTTGATTTAGAACCCAAAAATAGCACTTTTGATCCTAAAAAGTGGTTGGGGGACCATTAAATGGTGTTATGATGAGTTTTATAACTTTTTGAAAATTTTGAATTTTTGGGCCCAGGTAAGTTACGAGATTCCTTTCTCTCTCTAGAGGCAAAACCTGAACATAGGGGAATCCTGTCCCCTCATCCCCCTTCAGCCTAGTGATTTATAGGCTATAGACTGTGTCCACCACCCTCCTCTCATTGGTCCATCACTAATCACTCCTTAATCCAAAAGGCCCATGCAGGATTGCCGAACATATCAAAGCAACACATGATCAACGTGTTCTAGGACTGCCGAACATATCAAAGCAACACATGATCAACAGGTGTGATGCATGTCAGATTGGGAAGGCACAAAGACAACCATTCAACCACAAAGGCTACATCCACAACAGCTTATTGGACTTAGTACACACAGATGTATGGGGACCAAGTCAAGAACCTTCATTGGCAGGATCAAGGTATTATGTCTCATTTATTGACGACCATAGTAGATGGACTATTCTATACTTTATCAAGAGTAAGAATGAAGTATTTGATTGCTTCAAGAAGTATCTTGCACATGTGGAGAATCATACAGGTAGATCACTAAAGAAGCTCAGATCTGATGGAGGGGGAGAATACTTCTCCAAAGATCAAACTCTTGCAAGAAAAAGGTATCAAAAGGGAAGTGACTACTAGGTACTCTCCTCAACTAAATGGAATTGCAGAGAGGAGAAACAAGACATTGGTTGGATCAGCCCGAACAATGCTTGAAGAGAAGAAGTTGCCACATTATCTATGGGCAGAAGCTATTTCAACTGCAGTGTACCTTGTCAATCGACTACCATCCAAATCACTTCAAGGTATGACTCCTTATGAAGCATGGCATGGAAGAAAACCTAGTCTTGGACATTGTAAGGTTTTTGGTTGTTTACCTTATGTTCATGTACCATCACAAATAAGAGGTAAGCTAGATGAAAGGGCAACAAAGGCAGTGTTTATTGGATATGATTCAACTCAGATGGGTTACAGGTTCTTCAATCCTTCAACCAAGCAATTCACTACAAGTAGAGATGTTGTGTTTGAAGAACACAGGTCTTGGTATGATGAAGATAAACAAAAGGTAACACTACCATATGATCTTGATTCTGACTCTCATCAATTAGGAAGCAAGCATGATACACAGGTCCAGGATCCAAGAAGTGATACAGACGATGACCAAGATGAAAGAGAAAGGGATTACAAGCTATGGAAGTCAAGAGGCAAAGCAAAGATGCAAGAGGTTGGAGAATGCTCCAAACAAGCACCTAGAAGATCAGCAAGAGAGAAGAAACAACCAGAAAGGTATGGATATGATTCCACATTTGTTACAAAGCATTCAATCTACTTGGCAAAAGACTCTATTTCAGAGGAACCCTCAACCTATGAAGAGGCAAAGGGAAACCCTAATTGGGAAAAGGCCATGAACGAAGAGATGGATGCATTGAAGGAAATGGACACTTGGGATTTGGTTCCAATGTCGCCAAATCAAAAGGTAATTGGTTTGTAGATGGGTATATAAAGTTAAAAGAAATTCAGATGGATCAGTTTGCAGGTACAAGGCAAGATTAGTTGCAAAAGGATGCTCACAAACTCATGGTATAGACTATGAGGAAACATTCTCACCAGTTGCAAAGATGACTACAATCAGGACATTGATAAGTGTAGCTGCTGCAAGGAATTGGAGACTCCTCCAACTTGATGTGAAAAATGCATTCTTAAATGGTTGGATAAGTGAAGAGGTATACATGTCACAACCACCAGGTTTTGAAAAACCCAATCATCCATCTTATGTTTGCAGACTTAAGAAAGCATTGTATGGATTGAAACAAGCTCCAAGAGCTTGGAATTACAGGTTGGTTACATATCTTCAAGATCAAGGGTTCAAAGATAGCAGCTCAGATCCTTCTCTATTCATCAAAAGGGATCACAATGAGGTTATCTATCTATGTGTATATGTAGATGATATTATTGTGACAGGTGATGATCTAAATGGCATTCAAAGGATCAAGAGACACATGCAAGAGGAGTTCAAAATCAGTCACCTAGGTGAGCTCACATATTTCCTAGGTATGCAGGTGATACACAGATGAAGGAATGTATTTGACTCAAAGAAGATACATTGAGGATCTTCTTCTCAAGTTCAAAATGGAGAACACTAAACCTGCAGGTACACCTTTGGAGATGAATCATAAACTTAGTGTTTATGAAGGTGAGAAAATTGAAGACATTAAAGAGTATCAAAGCTTGGTAGGTAGCTTGATATATGCTACTCACACAAGGGCAGACATCTCATATAGTGTGGGAGTGCTTAGTCAGTTCATGCACTCACCAAGAAGACCACACATGGATGCGGCTAAGAGAGTAATTAAGTATCTCAAAGGTACAATCAACGAAGGTATATTCTATCCTTACTCTTCAGATTTGGATATCAAAATCTACTCAGATGCAGATTGGGCAGGAGCTAAGGATGATAGAAACAGTACATTTGGTTACTTAGCATTTGCAGGTTCAAAGCTAGTGTCATGGAGTTCCAAGAAGCAACCAACAGTTGCTTTATCCTCAACTGAAGCAGAGTACAGAGGCTTGACCATAGCAACTCAAGAGGCAATATGGTTAAAAGCATTGTATACAGATTTGGGACTTGTGAGTTCCAAACCTCACATATTTGGAGATAATGTAAGTTCCATGCATCTAGCGGCAAATCCTATTTTCCATGCGAGAACCAAGCACATAGAAGTCCATTATCACTTCATCAGGGAGAAGCTCATGGCAAAGGAGATTGACATTTCTTTTGTTCCGACTGAAAAGCAAGTAGCAGATATGATGACGAAGGCACTTTATGGAATAAAGCTTTGTAGATTCAAAGCTATGGCAGGTATTCAACCTATCAGAGAATGAAGACTCAAGCATACTTTAGCTTGAGGGGGAGATGTTGGAACATCAAGCTTACACTATGCTTGAGGTGGATTTGATCTACATCAAAGGCTATCGCGTCGAAAGAATATCCGTTGGAGAGTTCTTTTTCATATGCTCATTTATTGTATTTTTTGAGAATATTTTGATGGCTCATTTACCGTTGTAAAAGCCTTGAGTTGTACACATGTAAAGGTAGAAAGATAGAGCCCAAATCCGATGAATTTGTGGTGGTTGAAGTTGCATTCAATCAAGCAATCAATCACCTAAAAGTAGATCAATCAAGATCTTCACTTTTCCTAGATTGTAGGGAAGTGAATTGATTCCCTCCAACAACCATTCCCACCTTCATTTGAATTCAAATTCAAGTTGTAAAAGTCGTGGAACACTCTTAGAGGCTATATAAGGAGTTGAAATCACTTGTATTATACATGGAAGCAATATACATACAGTTGTGACCATCATTGTCTTGCTCCTTCAATTTTCTGCATCATCTTCTTCGCCAACAGTAATCTTGCAGAGGCTACTGCTCTTTCCTCAGAGCTCCAAATTGAGCGCAAGACGACTCGTTGGAAAGGTATTAGTGTTTAGTTTATGCCTGTAAATTTTCAAAGCATTTGGTTCAGCCGATTTGGAGAAATATCCGTTTTTCTGCATCGGGGTCAATCTCTGCGTGTTCCTGAAAAATAGGAAGTACCACCGGTGAATGTCGCATTCATTCCTATAGCATATTTTGCTTATTCCTTATATTTTTGTGCATTCCATACACTCAACCCTATATGTATCACTCCCATAAAAGGATTGTTTCTAATTGTAATCACGCTGGTCGCTATGGGCATTTGAAGTTCATTGTATCTTCCATACATAGTAAGTTTTTTTGAGCTAGTCGACCCGCGAACCTATCTGTTTTGTATCGACTCATTCTCCTTGATGCTCCAAAGTACATAATGCATTTCTTTGCACTTATAGCATGCCTATAAGGTCTATTTGAGTCTCCATAAGCTCAAGGGCTGGTCTTGTGCCGGTTGGCTTGACCAAACTTCATCGCTTTGAAACGCACTTTTCTACCTTCGACAAGCTTCTCCAAGTTTCTTTCGGGTATGTAGGTACAACCAATATTTATGCAGGTGATGAAGAAGTTGTGAATCAAAAGAAAGGTAAATCAAAGGTTTAGATATTTGATGAAGAGGAGAACAATGAAGTACAGGTTGAAGTTGAAGAAGTGCGAAGGTTTGATCCAGAATGTGATGAACCAGAAACCTCAAGGAGTGGAGAACTTAGCAGGTCATCAAGACACAAATGGCAACCTACAAGGTATAGCTATGACACTTCTTTTTTGGCTACCAAAGATTTTGCATATATGGTAAAGGCAGATGAAGACCCTTCTACATATGAAGAGGCAAAAGGTAAGGAAAATTGGGAGAAAGCTATGCAGGAAGAGTATGATGCATTGATGGAGAATGAGACTTGGGATTTGGTTCCTAAACCAAATAGTCAGAAGATCATTGGATGCAAATGGGTCTACAAGACAAAGAGGTTTGTAGATGGAAGTGTGTCTAGGTATAAAGCTAGACTTGTTGTGAAAGGATTTGCTCAGACATATGGTATAGATTATGATGAGACCTATAGTCCTGTGGCAAAGATGACAACCATCACGACACTCATAGCTATTGTTGCATGTAAAGGTTGGAAATTATGTCAATTAGATGTGAAGAATGCTTTTCTAAATGGTTATATTTCAGATGATGTTTTCATGGAGCAACCACAAGGATTCATAAATGAAAGGTATCTAGATCATGTATGTAAGCTCAAGAGAGCTTTGTATGGCTTGAAGCAGGCCCCAAGGGCATGGAATTATAGACTTGTGAAGTTCTTGAAAGAACTTGGTTTCCAAGTATCTAAAGCAGATAGTAGCTTGCTTGTTAAAGCAAGTGATGATGGGTTCATTTACATATGCATATATGTTGATGATATAATTCTTACAGGTAGAGATGAGAAAGGTATTCAAAGCCTAAAGAAGCAAATGGAAAAAGAGTTCAAGATCAATGACTTGGGAGACTTGTCATATTTCTTGGGAATGGAGATATCATACACTCAACATGGAGTGTATGTAACTCAAGAAAGGTATTTGAAAAACTTGTTGATCAAGTTTAAAATGGATGATTGCAGGGTAGCACCTACTCCAATGGAGGTGAATCACAAATTAAGCAGATATGGAGGAGAAGAGTTCAAGGACATGAAGCTATATCAAAGTTTGGTTGGTAGTCTGATCTATGCTACATTAACTAGGCCTCATTTGTCATATGCAGTTGGAGTATTGTCTCAATTCATGCATTGTACTAGGAAAGAACATTGGGTTGCAGGAGAAAGAGTGTTGAGGTACATTAAGGGTACACTCAAAGAAGGTTTGTATTATGGTTTTACATCAGATACAAACATCAAGATTTATAGTGATACAGATTGGGCAGGTAATCCTGATGATAGGAGATCAACATATGGATACTTGTGTTATGTGGGAGATAAGTTAGTCTCTTGGTGTTCAAAGAAACAACACACAGTTGCTTTATCATCTAGAGAGGCTGAGTACAAAGGTATGGTGGAAGCTGCAAAAGAAGTGATATGGCTTAAGACTCTTATGAAGAGTTTTGACATCATTCAGAGTACATCCACTATTCATGGAGATAAC